>JAOZJS010000353.1:0-41586 GCA_025882695.1 Amerodectes protonotaria | reverse complement strand
ACGAAGTTTCGGATCTCCAAAAACCCGAATCGAGGAACCAGAATCCGGAATCTAGAATCTAGAATCCTGAATCCATATTAATAATAATCATCATCATTGTGATCATCATTATCATTATCATGTGATTCTGTCTTGGCGTCACATATTCTTGGTTTTTTGGTTAATTTTTAATACAAATACACGTGACATAATTATAACAATAATAAATCTACAAATCTACATCATACAAATTAATGATGTGTCAAAGAGAGAGAGAGAGAGATAGATCAGGAAATCCGTAAGCGTTTGGTGGCGCGCCCATCAACCAGCTAACAAACTGACTAACAAACTAGCTAACAAACAGGCTTCAGCGGCCATTTCCTTCCTTCCTTCCATCCTCCTCCTGGATGCCTGATGCACGGAATTCATACTGCTGCATGGTGGTGGAGGAGGAGGTGGTGGTCGCACTGGATCTTGTGATTTTCGCCAGGGAAAATGAAAAAACAAAAATTTTTGAAAAAAACGAGAATTTTTCGGGCGTCACGGGTATCCTCTCATGCTTGATCCAGAATCTATTTTTTTATGCTGATTGTTGTCAGGTTATTGTTGCAAAATTGTCCAAAATAACCATCATAAGGATTATATCCTGAAATTGGCATCGAGAGGATTTCCATTTCGGTTCCAAGAAAATGCTCCAAAATTGATTCCAAAAGAAGAGAGAGAGCGAGAGTTGAAGACAATTTTGAAAATTGAATGGTAATGGAAAGCTAAATGGAACAACATTTTCATAATGAACAAGAATAAGAACAAGAAGCCAACAACGACCAAGATACAGACATTAAGACTGGCGATAATTTTGAAAGAGAGAGAGAGAAATTGAAATGAAAATCAATTACACAGTGTATTGCTTGCGATGCAGCGATGCCTAACCCACTTGTTCATGAGCCCGCCCTCCCAAAAAAATCGAAATTAAACCAATCAAAAGCAAGAACGATGGCCCTATAACTGGCATAAGAACTAAGAAAGAAGGAGGAGCTTATGTTCTCAGTCATCCTAGCAGTTGCCTATATTTCTCTCTCGCTTTGCGAGCTGCGATACAGTTTGACTGCATTAGTGAACGTTACTTTACCATTGATATTTGCTGCATTCCCATTTTTTAAAATAAGAAGTGAAGAAGCTCCGCCTTCGAATCGAGGTGGTGGAGTGGGGCCAAGTTCGCGAAAATGAAAAAGGTTGGGCAACACTGGAATGTAGGCAAATAAAAGCAAAAGTTTTGTATTCGAGAAGCTCGTCTTTCACGCCGATTGAATCGCATCAATCGATCCAGAGAACAGAGAGCTTCCCAAATTAGCTTCCAAATGGAAATTCGAATTTTTTTTTTTTCATGCACTAGTGCTGCCATCTTGTGTTTCAATTTCAAAGCTCCGCCGTTGCCCGCCAATCCTACCAATCTCATTATTATAAAAGTGTGTCTGTGTGTGGCTTTTGTACGGGGGTTTTCCCAGGGAACCAGGATTCAGGATCCAGTATTCAGTATTCGGCTGAGTGAAAACCTAATTACGATCCTCCAGTGAGGATTCAATTCCACCAGAATCCTTCTGGGTCCCTATGGTCCCTGGAGAATCCTGGAGGATCCCGACTTTGGTTAAATAATGCTAGGAACAATGTTTGAAACAAACAAACAAACAAAAAGTTTTTGGTGTGGTGGCGTGATTTGATTTGCCACAAATTGTGTACAACCAACCAACACACACCACACACAACAAGACGATGCATCATCGTGACGGAAGCACAACCTTAGCAAAAATCTGTCACCTTGTTTAGTTGGGCGCCATCAAAACTACAACCAAATTCGTCAAGACAAGACAATCGACAATCGATTGTTGATCAAATCAAAACGAACGAACAAACGAACACGATTATCGATTCGAAGCAGCGAAAAATATTTTGATCGATGCCGAAATCCGAGACTTGAAGATCAATTTCAAGGATCAAGGAGGATCTTGATTGAGGATACTGGTGGATCCAGGCGCATGTGGATCTCTCTCGCGCCAAGATTCCAGGATTCTAGCATCGGAACACTCACACACACATCTCTCTCTCACGCTATATATGATCCCATAAAGATGGGCGACATTTGGACACACACACGGCCACAGCTTCAAGCAGCTCACATTTGCTCACATTTGCTTTTGCTTTTGCTCGAGTTTCGGTTTCACCACAGCAAACAACAAACAAACAATCAACCAAACAACCAATCAGCTAGCAAAAAAGTATTGCATTCTGCAAGGCGCCAAAGGTACAACCTTGGAAAACAAAGATATCGGTGGCTGCTACTGCTACTGCTGCATGCTGATTGGTTGGCTGGCTGGCTGGTTGGCTTGTCATTTCGATGTTGATTTACAAAGCGGATGGCAATGTCAATCAAGTTATTGTTGTTGTCATAATAATATGCTTAGAATATGTTTGGTCGGGTTCATCGGATCCTCTACGCGCGCGTACAAGTTTGATCATCGTGGTAATCGTGTGAATCGTGTGAATCATCTTCGGCTTCCTCCAGTGGCCAAAACATCGACAGAAATATCATCAACAAAATTGAATTCGATTGTTGAAGAAGGAAAAAAGTCTCCAGAGAAAAATCATCAAAATCATCAAAATCGTCAAAATCATCAAAATCATCATCGAATAGCGAAGAGGCGGGTGCGCAATCAAATTCCAAATATAGCGTTTTGTTTGCATTTGATTGGCTGGACAAACAACAACAACAACAACATCATCGTAGTCGTAGTCGTCCTCGTCGTCGTCGTCCAAACCAACCAATCGTGTGTGTGTGTGCGTTCGAATATCTCGAGAACCTCCCCCAAAAATTTTTAAGAGAAAACCAGCGACTTTCCTTATTGCAGTCATTTAAGCTCCTCCTCCTCCTACTTCTTTTTTTTATTGTTGTTTTATTTTGCTGATTGCCACCATCAGTCGTAGGACCCGCCCTTCTCAAGCACTTAAGCTCCCCCTCCATCTCTGAGAATAAAAAATAACGACAAGCTAGCTGATAGTATCGTTGGTTGCAGCTTATCATTCGGGCAACCGGCCAACCTACCCAAACATATCAAGCGACCAATCGTTTTGCTCTCACATTTCTCGTGCTTGTAAGCCACCATCAAAATGGTAAGCCGATTATGTAACGGACCTACCGACCAACGGTCTTGGTTCGAATCGAATCATCATCTTATTATTATTCATCATCTTGTTCTTGTTCTTGTTCTTTTGGAAGATTTTCGAAGAAGCAGTTGAAACGGTCAAAAAGCTGGTAACACGGCCAACCGATTCGGAATTGTTGGAGATATATGGCCTGTACAAGCAAGCCATCAATGGTGATTGTAATACTGGTTAGTATATCGTGTTTCTCATTTTCCCGCCAAAACCAAGAGACATAGTTATTAACCCTAGCCCGGACAATTTATGCAAATCTCTTCTCTCATTTTTTTGGCAGAAAAGCCCAACATGTTGGATCAAAAAGGTCGATACAAATGGGAACAATGGAATAGTAGAAAAGGTACGAGACGAAACAAAAAAAAGAGAATTTGCGTGCTTCGCGGGTTAAAAATCCAATCTGTTCCATTGCCCCGCCCCTCTTAACGTTGCCCCACCCCTTCTCTACAGGAATGACCAAACAAGAAGCCTCCAAAAGCTACATTGAAAGCGTGCAAAAATTGATCGAAAAATATGGACTAAAAGGATGAACCGTTGCGTGTCCGAAATTTCGAAAAACCCGAACGTGATCCCCTACGTTACGGGACACACGCCCACTTTTAACCTATCTTCACTATTCTTATATAACCTTAACCCATTTTCGTCCTTTTTTCTCGGCTTTAGAATTGGCCCAGTTATGAATATTTCCCTTGTCTTTCCACAATAATGAATGAATAAATGATGATTTCGAAATAGCCAAAACATTCCTGTGAACTGCACACTGGACACCACCAGGGTTTCCATGGTTCCAGTTGTCCGACACAGCAAAAACTGACTACAAACTGTTAAAATTTTTGTTTTTTGTTGTAATTAACACTTTGACACCAAAAAATGAATGAACGAACCAACGAGTGAAATGTAGGACTTTGAGTGACATTATGGCCATTCTGGTCATCAATAATTCATGACACAAGACCATATCATGTCATTTTATTCATTCATTTATTATTATTCGAGTGTTCGAGTGTGTTCCAATATAAAATGGTTGAGAGGGAGGAAATTGAGGGGGGATCTAAGATGTTGAATTTTTGCCAAAAATCATCTGTCCAGTTTAAGATAGATCGGTGGCGGTAGTTGTGATTGTGAATAACTTCGGCTATCATCATCGTTGAACGATGATGGTGTGGTGGCCATATTGAAATTCAGATTGGTGAACATCATCGATGGTTCCATCGAAACCTGTCGGCTGTTGTTGTTGTCCAAAATCGAACGAAATCGGCTTTGGCTTCGGCTCCGGCTTCTTCTTTCCAAATGATATGAGTGTATGCTTTGGATCTCTTGACGGGCCGCATCGCCCAATTTGATCAAACGCCTGAATTGGCATACGAACATGACCAGAATTATTTCCAACATTGATGTTAGGATGATCAACACGGAGACCGAGGTCCAGGAGCTCGACGGTTCTGGTTCGGTTGGAGCGATGCGTTCCGTCGTTTGTATCATCATCAAAGATGCTGGATCGGGAAGAAAAGGGTTAAAATTAGGAAAAAAGAGGCGAAAAAGGGTTAAGAAAAAATTAACCCCCGGAACGCGCCAAAGTGATCAAAGTGTCCCCTACATACCGATGATGAACAAAAGTTTCATGAAACAACTGATGAACAATATATAACCATATGTGGATATCATCGATGTTTGTTCTCGGGTAATCGAAATAATCCCGAACATTCCATGCACAAAGGTCAACATGGAGAACATTAATTGAACACTTGGCGAGGAAATATTAGGAAAACGCAACGATATTCGATCATCATCCTCGGCGATCCTGGAACCATGTCCAACATAGTTGATCATCGATATGGTCGATATGAACAACATGTAACAACCGAATATGAATAATAATGAGATCAATGCTTGCAATGCATATTTGGTTAGGCGTGGCGAGGCGTATGTGGTCATTGTGGTCTTTTTTGGGCTGTTTTCGGTTGCTGGTTGCTGTTGGTTTGCAAGGGTTAATCACACGTTAACCCCAAACGACCTGTGTGATTCCGATGTGTGTCCTCTTTGGTGTCGTTTTGTGGCTATCCGTTTCGCTGTGGCTGTGGTTGTTGTTGCGGTTTATTGTTGTTTATTTTTTAATTGTGTGTGCTCGATTCGCGGATTCTTGCATGTTGCATGTGTGCTAGAATCCGCCGCCAAATCCTCGGAAAGTTGGATGATGAGATGATGAGAATACAGAGTGAGATGATGGCGCCCGGAGCGCGCAGAATTGATTCTCAGCCAAGAAAAGAAAACAATAGTCTTAAGTCTAAAGCATCCCGTTGAACGGGAATCCCGTTGGCAAGCTTTCAACGATTCTGGTGGATTTCCAACACGGTGAACATGGTCGTCGTTGTTGTCGTTGTCGTAGTCATCGTGTCATGTTTGTCGCCCTGGAATCCAGATTCGTCAATCGGTCGACCATGATGATGATGATCATTTCAATGACCAAACGCAGAGGAAACGCAAAGTCTAGGTCATCCTGTGTGTGTATGTGTGGATCCAGGTTGGAAATCCAAAAATCGAAAATCATTGAAAACAAATTCGATTAGCGCGATTAGCGATTAGCTTCGATTTTGGATTGTCGTTCGAAAACTATCGTTCGAAAACTAGGTCAGTATCGTCGTACCGAACTAGTGGCCTCCTGATTGAACACAAAAAAACTTGATTTTGAAATGCAACCTCAACAAAAACCAAACATAACATCATCATCCATCCATCCAAACCGGAAACAGGATTGTCGAGGTTGTCACGATCGAGGTTTTTTTTTGAAACAAATTTATAAAAAATGAAAAACCAAAAAAAAAACATCATAAATTAACCAAGCAGATCATCGAATTGGTGGATCTGGATCACACACACACAAGCAATCGATCACCATTTCCAATCAATCAATCAATCGATCGCCTGCTGGATCGCGAAACTCTACGGCAAAACCATGAACATGAACAACAATCTGGCTCGAATCTTCATGCCATCGTTGATATTCTTTGTTCTCTTGTTGATAACCGGTGGTCAACAATCGGAAACCTCCACTACCACCGATCCACTGGAACCGGACCATGATAATGGTACGGTGGATACGATTACGTTGGAGAACAAGCTCAGCTTGACCTATGGTAAGCACATATCCCAGGTGACATTTTGTGCCATCCTGGTGACATTTTGACCTCTGTGTGTTTAATCCCTTGACACCCTTGATCAACCCCACGGATCATCCTCGACCCAGGTTCATTGCTCAACGCCGATTGCTCGACCAATGATGATTGTATTCTGAAAAATTCCATTTGTAATTCTTACACAAAACGCTGTGAATGTGATTACAATGCGGTGCACACGGATAATCGATGTAAGGATTAGCCCCTCCCCCATACCTCATACCTACCTATCTCCTCCTACCTAAAAAACGTGTGTACTTAATCACGGCAGTTTTTCCAGGCCAAACCCTACGTTGTACGACCAATGAGGATTGCCGATCACGGTTCGACAATACCATTTGTGTGTTTGGCAGTTGCCGTTGTAAACTAGGCCTGAGTGCCAATGGTAGATGTGTGGATTTGGATCGTAAGTGTTAAATTTGTTCGTTTGTGGGCGGGTCTTGTGATTAACCCTTTGCGTCTAGTTCCAGGACTTGGTGGTTCAAAATCGATGCCCGATTGGGCCATAACGTTGATAGCGGTAGGCGCGTTGATCAGCGGCATCTACGGTGGTCGTAGCCAGTTTGTCGGGCAACTCGTACGCCAACTATTATCCATTGTGTTGTTGGTGTTGCGTGTATCCACCATGAACAACAATCGTAACAACAATGGTAATGGATCGAATGATCCACAACAGCAAATCATCGATGAACTATCATCGGTCATGACCAACAACAACAATTCGTTTGATAATAACACGGAACGGAAACAATCTGGCCACTTTGCGGCCGATTCCAATTGGAACAACCACAGCAAATCCTCCAACAAAACCACCACCACCAACGATGATCCCCCACAGCTAATCTAGAAAATCCCTAGGAAATCATCTTGGCTCCTAAATCCTAAATCCTCAATCCTCAAACATACAAATCCCCACCCCCATCTCATCACCATACCAACACCAATGGTCAAGGTTGTAAATTGGCTCCGTGTCCGTATATAATTATAATTATAATTATAATTAATGTAATTAGATTAAATTGCGTAGTCACGTAATTTCATAAAAGTGACTTTTTGGTCGCCCCTTTTTGTTGGTCGGTCGGTGGTGGTGGGCTGAAAAGTTCACCCCAGAGTATCCCGAGTGTTAATCCAACGTCGATCCGTTGATATTAACCCCTCCCATTTATTACCAACGTTTTGTTTTGGTGTTTTTACGATTTTCCTCTAAATTACATTTTTGGTGAACCCGAACCGGAAATACAATCGCGCGCGCCCGCTCGTGTGTGTGTATGCGTGCTCGTGGATTGGGTGATCCAAAATCCGCATTTTATTACAGGGTGTTTCACAAAAAAAATTATTATTATTTTTATTATTTTATTGCCAACAACCAAAAAAATAATCTGTGTTTGACTTTCACATTCACATTTCCAGTTTTTTGAAATGTTCATTTTTCATTTCGACACCTGTCTGTCGCAAAAGGGGTTAATTTTTTACATATGAGGGTTAAGTAGTGGAGTGTTTAACCCCCGCGGTAGCCGAAGCGAAATCAAGCGATGGTGTAGGATTGGTTCGATGAGGCTGAACCATTAGGCGAATGTGCTATGATCGGTGTTATGGAATTACGTTGTTTCATTCGAACCAAATGTTTACGGTTCAGGATCAACGACACCAACAAGGATAGTCCGATGAGGAAATCAACGAAATCAAATAAAGATGCCAACAGTAGGTTTGGTTCTTCTTCGTCTTCGTCTTCAGCCATCAACGACGAGGACGACGACGACGACGACGACGAAGATGATAATGATGAGGATGATGAGGATGATGATGAAGTGTATGATTGAGACGATGATGCCGTATGCAATGGTGAATAGGTACGAAAATGGAACCAAGCCAACAGATTAAAACAAATGATGGAGCCAAGCAACAAAACATGACAGACAAGATAGTTGATTTTCCTCACGTGATACCGGCGAGCCGCGCCCATCAAACCAAGGATGGCCACGGCCAAATAGAACATCAAGTAGAAAATCAGGTTAAGCTGATCTGGCCGAGATTCTGGCAGCAGTGGTGGTTCTGTCGATACGACCCATGCGATCGTTGTGGTGGTGATGGTTGTGGTGCTACTGTTCTTTGGGTGTGTCGTCTGGGTCATGTTGTCGATTTCATTGCTGAACATCGTTGTTGTTGTTGTTGTTGGAACAGTGGTGGTGGTGGCGGGAAAAATGTTTGCCCTACCATTGAACGATGCCCCAAGCAAATGGCCCAGGTCCAGATAGGCCAGGATCAACAAGAATAGTGCGCTAAGACATAGAGCGATGGAGATGGCGTTCAGAATGATGCAAAGCAAAAACAAAATGTTCACCACAAAGCGTGGAACGGTTAAATTCATTTTGACGGTGAGATTTGTGGTCGGACAGGATTTTAGAACGAAAAGCTAATTCAAATGCAAACCGGGATCCAACTGGCGACCATGTACGACCGTACGACCACCGAATGAAACATGAGAACCTCTGGAGAATCCGAGGATCCAGAGTGGTGGCAACCAACTTGGAGAAATATGGGAAACACACACACACATGAAGGATATATCGTTGGAACACAGCCTGGAACACAAACTGAATGACAATTGGCCCACCACGGTTTCCATTGGTTACCTGGTGTGTGTGTAAGTGTTCCAAAATTACATAACTTTTTGTCCAACAGTGCCTCAGTTTGTTCGAGGTTGTCAGTGAACTTGCAATATGTTAATTTTGTTTTTTTGCTGTTTTTGGTGGTTCTGCACAAAGGTTATGGGAAAATGGTTATTCGATTCGAGCGATTCGCGATTGCCATTCACCTTTTCCACACACAGTGTGTGTGTTTCCCTCAAAGATTGCTTCCTGGTTCATTGATCATATATTACTATTGCTTTTATTGATCGACTATCAATATAATACCGATAAATCAATCGGAAAATTGATCCGCTTCGATCATTGGCTTCGATGGATAAATTTGCCAATTGCAATTTGCCCATGCCATTTTGGCGGGTACAATTTGAATTTCGAGCTACCATAAACCCGGTGCTGCCATCTAGTGGTGAAAATGTCAACTACAAAATGATTCGAAATTCGAAAAACGCTGTCCCCACGACGACCCTCTCTTCTCAATACGCGGGAAGAAAAGCGGATTCAAGTTTCCATTTTTTTTTCTTTTCTGGTTTTCGATTTCCGCAATCGGGATTCTGATGACAAGTCATCATTTTATCTAGGGCATCCAAGATCCAAGATCCAGAAAGAGTGTGAGAGAGAGTGAGAGTGAAATGGATCAATGAATCGATGGTGGATGCGAGTACCATTGAGGCGAAGAAGACTAAGAAGAAGAATACAGTGCATCGATGGATGCTTTGACTTTTGTTGTTGTTGTTGTTGGGTGTGGTCACATAGCCGAACGGGCCAAATGGGCGTCAATCGTGGAAGCAGTATCTCAAAGAACGGATCAACCAAGTGTAAAAACACTGGCACTGATTCCGGGAACACAACAACACCAGCAGTAGCCTTTCGCAAGACGATGCTTGCAGATCTGGGTTTTGCTTTTGCAGGAACAAGCATCAAGCATCATCAAGGACTAGTCTCCTATATGATGATTTTGGGAAGCATCACTTTCTCCTTGTGTCGAGGATTCTTCACTTGTCACTTTCTGCTGCTACTTGGAGGATTTTCTGGGTTATTTTATTTTTTGTTTTTTTTGTTGGTCGTTTCTTGGTGCTTTTCTTCTTGATTTCCACTCGGGAAACCCAAGAAACAGTACATGGCGCCTTAATTGCATTGAAACCAAAGATGTAGGGCGCAGTGTGATACGCGAATTCGTGTTTTCGACGCGTTTGAGAGAATCAAAAAAGAAGAATATTCCCAAGTGCCCACAGCAAAAGGCTAATTATCATTGTTGTTTGTTGTTTGTTGTTTGTTTGTGCCTTGCCCGTGGTGTGTGAAACTGGAGAAGATTTGTCCACATAATCGATGATGATGAAAGATGAATCCCAGAACAACAGTGATTCTGATGGTGGTGGTCAAGATGATGATGAAAACGAATCCGAAACCGAAACCGATGTTCATGTTTCATTGGATTGGCTGCAGAAAAAATTCGGCCGCATCCTGGAAGTATTCCTAATCCTACAATTTGTTGCCGGCATCGCGTTGTTTTTCGCCGGAATATTCTTCTTGGTTTGGGCGGTTGCCGCCCAGGCAAGCCTTCAGGCCGGCAGCTATATGTTGTTGGCATTCTTCATCATTGGCCGAGCAATGTTGGGCATAATCGGTTATTATACGAAAAATTTTTGCCTACTATTCTCGTATGGTTGCATTCTATTGGCAACGTTCGTTTTGCGTACCATCATGCTTATGGTACGGTTGAAGATAATGGTTTCACCGGAACATCGATTCCTGATACCACCGTTGCTTTCCGCTGCTCCAGGAGCAATGGATCAATATGTGGAAATGATCACCGCCATCCTGGAATGTTTGGTAACATTCTGTTCGTTCTATCTTTGCTGGATTATGACCAAAAAACGTACGTTGAACAAAGTGCAAGAGGAAACCAAGCTTACGTTGAGCATTGCCAATCAGGTGGCTCGTTATTTGCATCAACGAAGAGAATCGATTAAAAAATCGCACATTGTGGACCACGATGATGATGGTCACCATCATCAAGATTCGGACATCGGTGACAAGTCCACAAGGTCCCGAAGGAAAAGCTCTGTGGGCGTGCCCACCGACAACCGAAAACAGAGCATCATGTTGGATTTGGCCAGAAACTCCCACACCAATTCGAACCTGACCACCACCAACAACAACAACAACATAACGGTAACACCCACAACAATCGCAACCAGTACCAGCACCAGCAGCACCGCCTCCACCAGCATCAATGTGACTACTAGCACCAATATGCCATTGAAATCGATACTGCATCAGCCCAATCACCACCACCACCAACACCATCATCATGGTTTTCCACCACACCCACCACCACCAAGACAATTATCGTTGGCACCGAACCAAAGAGAGTGTACGCAGACAACGCAAACGCATCATTTTGATCCACAACAACAATTGAATCATCATTGTCCCGCTAAATATGATTCGGTGGCAATGATTCGGCCACCACCACCGCAGCACCATCATCGACAACACCCATATTTGCAGGCCATCGGATATCCCCAACAGCCGGAGGCGCCATATTTTACCTATCAAAATTATACACCACACCCACCACCGCCGCCACACCCACTATCGATCCAACAAGAGATGGATGATGAAATCGAAGATGATATCCATGATGATGATGATCAAGAGCTTCAAAGATTGGCCATCACCCGGATAAGTAGCCGAAGCAGAAGCAGAAGAGGAAGAAGAAGAAGAAGAATAACAGAAGATTTCTACAATAACAATCACCATGATGATGATGATGATCCTTATTACCTAGAAGATGATATGGATAACGATGGCTATATGGAACCGCCCCCAAGAGCTACCACACCTATACCGCCATTGTTGGCCACGCCCACGCCCATGGTGGTTGATCAACCACACAGACCACTACCACAATTTGCCAACACCATTGCATCGCCATTGCTTTATGATAATTTGAATGTTTATCAAAATTATGGTGCAACCCAGATGGATTATGGTGGGCGTGGCGATTACGGCGGTACGGTAGCCATGGATGATGACGAGGATGACGAGGATGATGATGAACAACCTAGACAATTTTTTCCGACAAGACAACCGATTTATCGAAGATGAGAATCGAAAAACCCGTAATTCCTTCCGGTTAGCAATATTGATACAGATACTGAAATCATGTTGAATTCATCATTTTTTGTACTAGTAGAACTTTTACTAGAATTTGTACATTTTTTTGTTCGAAGACAAGTTTTCACCAGACAAGCGGTAAAAGAAGTGTATTTTAAAATGAATTCATGATTGATTCATTGAGACTTGTTGAATATTTAAAATGGTACCAAATATGATGAGACCATATATAATGACTATTTTGATGGATTGATGATTGAGCTGTTTGGAAGTTGTTGTTGAAGTATCAATTTCTTAAGGTTCTGGAATGATGATGGCTGCAGCCGGCGGTAGAAGTGGTCAAAATCAAAATGAACAATAATGTTTCGAAGATGGTCGTGGTAAAATATAATACTGCATTGGATGTGATTACATTGGGTGATGATGATGATGATGATTGACCACCATTTCCATCATTGTCTGGCCAATAATGATCCGAACAAGTGTATATTCGTAATAAGATTGACATTGAAATCATGGTGATGAAGAAAATTTTCAATGTTGGTAATAGGCAAAATTGTTGTTTCCGGATCGAATTAGTCTTGGAATGGATTTTTTTGGTTTTTCTCTCCAAACGATCCACCACCGACGAATCAGAATGAATCGGTTGGTATTGTGAAGAATCGTCTTCGCTTGACCAAAACTCGTTATTACATGATGAGCTTGAACAACATCGAGTTTGATCACAGTTGATTTCGTTTATGAATATAATTGACAATGCAACCATCACTTCCAGGATGATCAAAAATAGCTGAAGAATGGTTATGGAAAAGTCCATGGTGATTGAGTATGATGATGATGATGATGCATCTTCGGATTCTTCCTTGGTGGATTTTGAATGATGACCACCGTTAGAATAATCATTATGTTTGGCATCATTGACGGCGATTAGCAACCAAAAAAACCCGCTAACCGCGATCAATAGTAATAGAATAGCCAACACTACCACGAACGTGTTGCGCATCATCATTTTGTATTGGTAAGAAGGTTGATGGGGTTGGTACAAGTGCTTCATATTTTTGTTCTACTATTGTTCCGCCCACTAATTTCAATTAAAATAGTGTGATACAGTGTGCCAAAGCATGAAGGCGTCAATTTTGTTGCGCGGCACACTATAAATCATTCACCATTTTAGCTAAACAATATTCATGCGTGCGTTCACGATAGCGTTCAAAGTAGATGAAGCAAATCAAGTAGGTAGTGGTGTAAAACTAAATATGGCCAATAGAAATCAAGTATTTCAATTATAAAAAGGGAAAAGCGTACAGACAATTGATAATCAACAGCTTAATTACCTCTAAACCAGATACGCCCACAATAAGCAAAAGCAATGAATTCCAAAAATCCAATGTAATTGTAAGACCGTTGTCTAGCAAAGGCGTGAGCATTGAGAACACCAATGTGGTCAATGATGATGTGAATACTATTGCATATACAATGGCCAACAATAATAGAATGGTCTGATGTTCTAGGCCAATTGCAACCGCGGAGATAATAGCCAAAACATACGATAGGAAACAAACGGCGATCAATGGACGGCCAGCTTCAAACAATAATGTGGTATTGGAAGATGTGTTGTTTTCCAAATAACCATCGTTATTACGGACCACTTCTTCCACAATGCTGTGATTGCCGTTGGCCAATGTTACCGATTGACCAAGCCAGTTGATTATGTCCAGAAAAAATGTTGGTAGACGATCAAAATGATTGACTTGATCCGGATCGTTGACGGAGTCACTAACACTTCCGCCACTGTTTTGTTGTTCTTGAGATGAGATGATGGTGGAACATTTTAGATCGATGCCGATCGAGTAAATATACAATGATATCAAAATCAATAAACTTAAAATTATCACGAATATTTGTACGCCAATGGCCAAATATTTGAATCGTGTGGTGGTTCTGGACATTGGTGATTGGTGGCAGAGCGAAAGAGTTGAGATCGGCAGTAATAAGTGTGTGTGTGTGAATCTTGAAAGATATTTTTTCTTCGAATTTATCCTGAATCGCTGCTTCAACTTTGAACTAGAATCGCATGACCACCTTTGGAGTGTGAGTGTGTGTCCCTTTTTTCAGGTTATTTTCCGGGCCAAAAATGGGCAGACTATTACCGTTGTTGTTGTTGTTCTTCTTGTTGTTGTTGTTTCTGATGGCTGTGAATATCCTCGAGTGGCGTAACAACGATATATGGCCAAGATTGTTACTTTTGGTCGGTCGGTCGGTGGTGTTTATTGAATTGAAATGAATTGAATGAATGAATCAGAGAAGGAGGAGGAGAAAAAGGCGACGGAGAAGAAGAAGAGGAGAAAAATTTGGGTCAGATATTCAGGAGTGTTCTTGAAGATAATAGAAACGCTAAAATATAGATCAAAAACATGTATTTACAATCAGAGAAAACGAAAAAACATATTTTTTGTTCTCAACATTCAATTCAGTATACACTTACCATGATGTTGGTGTTGAACCATTGGCCCAGAAGACGATGGTAATCATAGGGATCAAATTTTGGACAACGATGTTCGGGAAAGCAAGAAAAAAAATCAAGGAAATATGATAAATACCACTAAAGTGAAGACCAGACCAGACGACATACCTCGGCTGTCAAAAGTTGAGTGCGTCTTCATTTACAAACCACCATTCAGATCATGATGAAAATGGAAAGCTTTCCCCAAAAAAAGTTTTGTAGCATCTCCATTTCATCATCAACATTTTTTTCTTCTGTGGCTGCTGCTGAAGAGATCCATCGAGATCCACATACACATTATCATCATCATCATCACCACGACCACAATTTACCGGGGCTATAATGGAAGTCGTCGATGAACATACACGACGCTTACATGAATATATGTTCAAGAAACGGACACAAGCGAAAAAGAAAAATAAAGATAAAAGATCGAGGATCGAGAAGCGAGTTTCTTTGCAAAACGACCACAAGAAACAACAAACACAAGATATCCACAAATGTGTTCCAAAGCCGAATGTGATGTGATGCCGATGAAAATGGCCAATGATCAACGATGCTCGATGCTCAATGTTTGATTGGAAAATTTTCCTATTACAAAGCTCAATCGCGTGGCATTTTTTTTCTTCGGTACGTCAATCTATAGTTTTGATCTTCAAACAAAGAACGAATTGATGGGACGAGATGATGGTCGTAAAGATTATATCGAATGGGGAAAACATATTAGATTTTTGGCTATTCATTCGACACAAGCTTACCATTTCTCGAAGACACACATCTGTTTGTTGTTGGTTGGTGGTTTATTTTCTTCAACAAATACCAAAGAAGATGATGATGAGATGATACCGGGAATAAATTTCATTCATTCACAGAAGTTTTGCACTAGGATTTTTGCACTAGGATTTCGAATTATGATTTAGCTAAATTTTTTCGTTTTGACAAAAAAAAAGTGAGAGAACAACTAAGAATTACCGATTTGGATGGATTTACCGTAGTATCGGGATTGTTGGCAGTAATCATCATCATCAACACTAATATCCAAAGCAAACAAAACTCACGATTTGGTCCGCTGCCGACGGTACCCGTCACTCCAACATTGTTGGTCGGACCGCTCGAAACGTTCCATTCGGAATCGATTTTCGGGTTCCAAAAGTAGTGGTATAGTACGAGGAACCAAAAAAAGGTAGCGCGCACACCCGGATGAATTCGAATGCATGCCCTCACTAATGATTCGAAATCGAATCTTTTTGGCATGAATTCGAATGATTATGAAATGTGTTCCCAAAAATGCTCTCCCAACGTTCCAACCTAATGGTGGTTCCAAGTGCCAAAATTGAAAAAATGGAGAAAAAAAATTGTGCCAGGAAATTGTGAAATCCGCTCCATATTTAGTTGATTTTTTTGTGTGTTTGTTTGTTTGAATTTTGAATTTTGTGTGTTTTTTTCTATTGAACTTCATCCATCATAACCATGAAGCCCTTGAACTAGATTTAACTTTTCCCGTTTTTCGTTGTTTAATTTTAATTTTCCAATCAGGTATGTTTGTCTGTATGTTTGTTTTATCATTGAAAAAAAAACACTGGCACAACAGGTAAACAGACAATTACCTGTGTTACCTGTCGTGTTTGTATGACACAAGTGCGACAATGCAATGTCATATTGATTGAATAACAATGGGAGAAAATAATTAATAATTAGCTAATGATAATGATGTACTTGGCAAACAAAGCTGCCAAAGCCAAGGATCAAGCGAATTTCAAGAATGACGATCCGGAGGATTGGCTCCCACGCAAAAACCGCCACCATCATCCATAATCATCATTGTGTGTGGATGTGTTTTGCGCCGAACTCGTAGGTAGGCCGATCGGGATTTGTTCCCACTACAATCGAATCGAAACCAATCAATCCAATCAATCAATCATTGAATCGAATCTTTGCCTTTAATTGGCTGGTTTAAATCGTGTTTTATCCAGTCTGGTGTTTGATTGGAAAATCCTCGTCCATGGCCATCTTCTGGGCTTGGTCCATCCCTTGATGATCAGGATGATGATTGTTGTTGTTGTCCAAATGGAAGAAACCTACAAATTTTGTAATTGTTCCCGTGACAATGGCCCAGAAGGTTGATTAATTGCTGCCGTTGTCTTTAGCAAATGTAACTATGTTTGTTAATTTCAAAAAAAACAAGAGGTTTTCTCCCCTTGAAACGCTTTTGAATACTGGTGGCCTTCAATTGTTTTTTTGGCGGTGCGGGGATTCAATTGTTCATAACTACGAACAACAAAAACATCAAATTTTCACCATCATCGTCGGACATAAATCAAAGGAGAAGCCCGAAAAACACACACTCTTTCACTTGCCTACAATTGAAAATATTCATCCTTTTTGTCTATTATGTAATCACTTTGTCGCCTTTTCAAAAAACAAAAAACTCTTTGGATCTTCCCAACTGGACCACAAGTGATCGAACAAACTACGCGCGTCAACTCGCTGCCTGCCCATCAAACATTTTTGTGCGGCCCAACAAGCACAACTAAACAAGAGACGAAGTGTAGAGGAGTGTGTGGCTGTGTTCTCTGCCGCGCTATATTCCTCTGTGATTGGCCCAGTGACAAGGCACACTATAAGCCGATGAAGCGAAAGCGAACAGCTTTTACCAGTATATGTCTGTGCATGTGTGACGCCTATAACAACCGTTCTACCCTCTTCTATTGGTTCACTGTAATGATTTGACCTGATGACGAGAGACACTATAAGCAGACCAAGCAGCAGCCTTAACCAGTACAAGTCTATGCATGTTTGACGCCGATAACAATCGTTCTTTCCTCTGATTGGTCAAGTGATGATTTGCTCTGTGCGAGTCCATGGAGTTTTCCCCTCCCCGAAAAAAACAATTTGTCCCTTTTGATTAAATGATGATTTTGATGTAGAATCGGAATCCTTTCATTAAGTGGGCGTTCCCACCACACCCTACTTTCCGCTACTTTTGGAAGGCGAAAAAAATGAGAGAAGATTGATGGATCTATCAACACAACACAACACACGATGTCTTGACGGACGAGGAAACTTAAGCGACGAACGCGCGGCGATGATGATCAATAAAACAGGATGACCTGAAGACAAACGGCACCACCACGCCACAACCGATACAACAACGATCACAGTGTGGCTGGCTGGATATGATTTGAAATGTAATTGAAAATTCGAAATCAAGAAAAGAGAGAACATCGAGTCGATGCAGGTTTCTGGGGCTGTTCATTTGAATATATGATGAATAGAAGAAGAAGGAGAAGAAAGGAAGAAACTATACTCTTGCTTCAAGCCCAAGACGACGATGATGATGGCGCCCTAAAGGGACCAAATACAAATCAACGCCAACAACAACGGGCGGGCATCGATCATCATCCGTCCATCATTATTGATCAAAACATCGTCGAATGTGAAACAAACACACACACATCATGGTAGACTGGAATTTCGGATTTTTCAAAGTTTTAATTAAAACCAAAACCAAAACAGAAGACCAAATTAAATCGAATCTAATTCGATTCGGATGGAAATAACTCAATTTTATTCGAATGATGATGATGATGATAATTACCATTCATTCATCCATGATTGTGTGGTCAATGATCATTAACACGGTGGAAAATCCATCATTCGAACGGATATCAGAAGCCGAACCGAACCCACCATCATGCAAATGATCATCGACGATTGATTAAATTTGGATCATTTTCACATTCGGTTGCATTAATCTGGTCAAATTATATCCTCAGGGTGTCCAAGATCCACATCAACCAAATGAGAATGAGAAGCGAAAGAGTGATGGTGGCTATCGATAATTACAATCGATTGTATCGAAATGCCATCGATACAATCGATATATGTTAATGTTCGCAATTTTGAACAGCGATTCACGCATGCGCAACATTTTCATCCAAAATTTGCAACAGGTTTGCTTCTTTATTTCAAAATTTTGCTTTTTCAAGAAGATTTTTGCCAACAAACAAACAAAAATTAGCAAAATAATAATGAATGAATGATTGTGATTTGTGTGTGTGTTTCTGGAACGAAACGAAGAAAAAAAATTTACAAATGTCGGTGAAAAAAAAATGTGCAAGTTTGTCTGCGTGTGTGTGTTTAAATTAACGTGCGCTCACACAAATAGACATCGTCCGGACAAATGCAAACCACCATTTCCGGTCTCCGGTTATTTCATCGATGCCCGCCATTCTGTCCGCTATTGTGGCTCGGTTAAGAAGAAGAAGATGAAGAAGAAGACAAAAATCAAAAATGACAATCAATGTGACTAAAGAAGATGAAATTGTCCTAGTTAATTTTGTCCGTTTTGTGTTTTGTTATTTGTGGTTCGGAAAACGATAGAAACAATTAATCAATCAATCAATAATAATAACGAGAGAATAACAAGATTAGACCAAAGAAAAAAAAGAAAAAGAAGCTCCTGGCTGGAAAGGGTTAAAAACTGGTTAACCCCTGTTAGCCACTGGAAAATTGTTCAATCATATCCGATTGATGAATTGATTGATTGATCGATCACACACACATATAGGTGTGCGTGTGTGTGTTCTAAGATCGATTCCCGGCGAATGATTGATCGATTGCTGCGGATCAATTGTTTTCGTTTCGTCCCGCCTAATTGATCCAATTCAATTATGTTTAATTCAAATTCAATCAAAATTCAATTTCAATCAAAAATGGAACACACACCGAAGAGAAGATATTGTCGTAATGATTGTAATCGTTCCATTTCCAAGATGCTGAAGATGCAGATACAGCAAGCCGCATCAAGAATAATAATATAAAGATGTGATTGACTAAGATTGTGAATTGACTGGCCACCACCATTCGAAGGGGCTTGATGCTTGGATTGTCCTGGAAACAAGAAGAACAAAGTTGGCTATCTGTGTGTGTGTGTTGATGATGATGGATCTTCCAGAAAGCTTTTGTTCTAGTTATGTTGAATTATGATCCACATTTTCATCATCATCATCATCATCATGTTTCATGGAACAATGTTTGCTGTTTGTAGAATATCATACGTTTTGTGGATTCATTAATTTCATGCTGCTGTTTGGTGGTGGTGGATGATAATGTTTTATATACGGTTTTTGGTGCATCCAAAATTGTTTTGGCACCATCACCAATTGAACGAAGACTACGATTATTATTATATCCAGTCACGACAAACACATTCTCATTTGGCATGTTACTGGTGTTGGTTTGATCAATTGTCACCATTGTACTACTTGTTGTTGTCTCCATCGGTGGTGCTGGTACACGCAATTTGTCCAACCGTGTTGATGGTGATAATAACGACGACCATGATGATGTCGTTGTCGTTGGTGTCCTAGATGTTGTCGACGCCGTCGTGGTCGTGGGTGATAATATCCTTGATGCCGATGCCGATTCAGGATAACGATACGATTTAACATATTCTTCATATGTTTTCGGGTAAACCCGTGCAAATAGATTGCCACTGGTTGATGATGATGCTTGATCTGTGGCCGGTGTCGTTGAACTACCACCACTATTCGTGGTTGTTGAAGAATAAAGAAAACGATTTCTATCCGCACCACCACCACCACCACCACCAACACCACTAGTATTGGAACTCATCGTGGTTGATGGATTGATGGAATGATGATGATGATTCGTGGAATAACGTGGATTGTTTAATGATGATGATGATGAATATGATGGCCTGGTGTATGTTGTTGTTCCCAGTGTCGATGCTGTCGTGGTGGTAGATTTAGTAATCGTGTTAGACGATAATGGTGATGATGTTGTCGTTGTTGTTGTTGATGATGAGGACTTGAATATTGGACTCAACGGTGTCGAGAATAATCTTGAACCAGTATATTTAGATGATGCGGTGATCGATGATGATGATGATGGTAATGGTGGTGGTGGTGGTGATGATGCTACGGTTGCCCTGGTGGTGATTACCGTTGGCGGTGTGGGTGTCCTCGATGGCTGCGAAAACCACCGCAAATTATTCGAAGTTCTAAATGATGATGATCTATCATCATCATCATTGGTCGGCGATGGTGATGGTGATTTAACCGTATACGGAACTGAATTCACATGTGTCTTATGTTTCTTGTTCGTATCCGTGGTACGATATGCCGATCGGTAAGCCGGAACCGGTGCCGGACTCATCGGCCTTGGATCTTCAACGTCCGGGGTCGGTGTCCTGGTGGTCGATGCCGAAGATGTCAATTGATGGCTTTTATAAGGCGAAGTATAGGTTGAGAACAAATTTCTTGTTTGACTTAAATTGTTCCCAACCGTGGTGGTCACCGTTGTGGTACTGGTGTTGGTGGTGGTAGATTTCAACGGATACGATGATGATCCAAACAATTTACCACTCTCAAATGGTGGATAATTCGATGCGGTCGAATAGGATGGTGTGGTGAATATCGATGTCCTGCCAGATTGTGGTACAATGCTGGGCGATGATGAATATAGTCTACCGGTAACCGGTGATGTTGGCGATGTGATGGGCGATACCGATGGACTCATCACCGAACCACCACCGAGCATCGACGAAGATGTCGTGTTGATTTTCAATGGTTGAATCGTCGTCGTCGTCGTCCTATTGGTTTCAGGCATCGTTGACCTTGTATGGTAGTACTTGTTGCTGCTGCTGTAGCTGGTGGTTTTATTGGGCGTTGAATAAGAGGGCGTGTCTTGTGCTGCTGCCGCACTGTACGACGACGACGGTGTTGTTGTTTTAGTGGTGGCCGATATAGCCGAGAACAGTGCAGATCTGGGCATGGCCATTGGTCTTATAATATCTTGATAGTTGACACTGTTGTTGGCAGTTGTAGCTGTGGGCGTCGTCGTTCGCCATTTGTTCGCTGTGCTCCCCACTGTTGTTGCTGTACTAGCATTGCTGTTGTTGGTCAACTGTGGCTGTGCTTGTTTCTGATTGGTCGAAGTGGCGGCGGCGGAGGAGGAGGAGGCAACCTTTGGCAATGACCGATATGGATTGAAAAATGGTTGATTAGTAAACTTGCTATTACGTTGCTCTTTGATGGGCGGTTCTTGTGTCGGCTGCTGTGGCTGTGCCTGTTGCTGCTGCTGTTGAACAGTAGTAGTGTTGATCGCTTTTTTAGGCGGCGACGGTGAACGATAGTGAATATAGTCGCTTGAAGATGAATAAATTTTATGGCCACGCCTTGCCGTCGCCGGTACCCTTGGCAATGATTGTGTTTGATTTTTGGCCGCTTGATGCATTTTTGGCGCCACCATCGAAGATTCTGTTGTTGTTGGTTTATGGATGATATTACCATTGATGTTTGGTGAATGATGATGATCATCATGATGATGAGGATGATGATGGTGGTGGCCCAAATGTTTCTGTTGTATATTATTGTTACTATCCTGGCTAGCCGAAGAATGTGCCGATTCGTTTGGGCTGGTCGGACCAATATAACCAACCCCGTGATGATGATGCGATGATTGTTGGTGCGATGGTAAACGTCTTGATGATGATCGTTGATGTTGTTGTTGTTGTTGTAGTTGCTGTTGGTGAGGATGATGATGATGATGATGTCCATTGGACATCCGGCTGGACGGGCTACGTCTCCGCCCACTTTCATAAATGTTCGATATGGAATATATCCCATTGGAATGATCCGATGATGTGTTCGGATGATACGGATGATTTTTCGGTTGGATCGAATAGATTTTCGATTTAGAAGAGGATTTAATCTGATATTGTTGTTGATATTGGGGCGGCGGTGGTGGTGGTAAGGATTTCAGATAAGAATCCAGCTTATCCTTGGATTGTTTCTTCATCTTCTTCTTCTTTTGTTTCATATCATCATCGTTGTTGTTCGTGTTAAACTTAAGCTTATCTTTGAGCAACAAGAATTTCTCCCGGGTCAACGGTAATGAATTGTGTGCGGTCAGCGCTAGCAGAATGGCGAATATCATCAAAAATAATTTAACAAGACTAGACAATATGGTGAGGCTAACGGTGGTGTCCATAATGAACAATCCGCTTTGGTGTAATGGCATGCTCAACGACCAAACCAAACGAAATATGAACACGGTGAATATGCTCAATGCATAAGTGAACAGCAAACAGAAATGTTCACGCCAGGCACCGATCAATCCGGCCACGCCTATCACCGTAGCTATAGAACTGACCAATGCTAATTGTGAACCGGAAACACCCAGGTGGTGCATGGAATTGGGTGCAACCAGACCGGTCAAAAAACCGGCCAAACCCAGCGCGATGACCGCCGAATTTCCGGCTATCAATGAATATTTCAAACAAAATAATGAACTGTTTTTATCCATGATGGTGATGATGTTACAAGGTTTGACGATGCTTCAAGCTTTGCAATGCTTCAAGAAGACGATGGAGGGTCGTTGTTGCGGTAGTCTTGGCGGCGGCGACGGATAATATAATTGCCGCCGTCAGTTGATTATGATCATCATCAACAACAACAACAAGTGAAGAAAGAGGTTCGGAAAACGAAGGGAAGGGTCATGAACATCGACACACACACACACGGGCACACGAAGACACGACATGCACGAGGTGGACGATTGCGCACCACCTTGCAACAACAATAACCAAGATATAATGATGATTATGACGAAGATAATGGTGAAGATAATGGTAAAGAATTATTATTATTACAAAAAACAACAAGCAACAGCAACAATATTCCTGATGTGGAATGGCAATGGTTGGTGCATCATCATCACTTGATGTTCAACATGTTGTTGTTGTTGTTTTCGATGTTTTCATTGGTTTTCGTCGTACATACTTTTTCCTTCTTCTTCTTCTTGTTCTTTTTCACCACACACAAATCGATGATGATGACTAACGCTAAAAGCATTCTTCTTGGCCATGGTTTCTGCGGTTTCGGCCCGCGGATTCCGTTCGCACGCACAAACACGCACGCGCACAATGGATGGTCAATGATTGGTGCAAATTCCGGTTCCGGTTAGGTTAGGCTTGATCCACAACAACAACAAAAAAAACAGGTTAAGCTGAAACAAAAAGAAGGAGAAAGAGAAAGAGGATATCAGAATCGATGAAATTCGGTCAGTCGGAAGTTAGGTTAGGCTGTTAGGTCGCAGAATATGTGTGACGGAATATGATGCATGTAGTTTTTTGTTTCCAGAAAAAACCATGATGATCATCATCATGATGATCATCAACAACATCTTCGACCAACAACATCAACAAATAGAATGCACCTTGAATGCATCAAGTTTCGGCCTGCGAAAAAAACGGACGACCATGATGATGATGATAAAAATATACAACAATATTTTGTGGTTGTGGTTGTGGTTCAACGTTGTTCGATGTTCGATGTTGTTGTTGTTACCTCGAACATGTTCAACTTTTGAATGTGTCTGTAGTAGGATTTCGACTTGTTTCAGCCAACCGACCAACCAACCAATCAACCACACACACACACACAGGAGAAGAAGCTTGGAGCATTTGGATGGTGTGGTTGGAGAGAGAGAGAGAGAGAGAGAACAAGCGCGGGAGCCGAAGAGACACCGAAGTGATACAACCAACCTGCCAAGGGTTCTTCTCTCGTGTGTAGCCAGCCCCGTGTGTGTATTCTATTCATTCCAAAAAACATTCGAAAATACACCACCGTGTGGTAGTAGTTGGTGGTGGTGGTGGTGGTAGAAAGGTATTGGCGTCATCATCATCATCATCATCATCATTATTATTATTATGTGAATCCGCGCCTGGATCATCAAGGATACCTACATCATCACAGGTGAGAGGAAGCAAGTACGCACACACCTGAACACCTGAAGAGACGAGAGAGAGCGAGCGAGAGATTTCAACCAATCGGCTTGCGTCTGTGTGTGTGTGTGCATGTGATAACATTTGAATCCACCATTCATTCATTCAGAAGCCATTTTGCATAAACTACTAATAATAATAAAACACGCCCACACCAGTACATGGACACGCCCACGTTTTGTGGCCATTTGTTCAAGCGAAGGGAACGAGAGCTACTAAGCGAAGAGTATCGGATCAATCAAACCGAATAACCGTTTGACCTGGTCATCCGTTCGTCTGGACAATGGCTACCGCCAAGCGAACGAACAAATGATCGGTGGTTATGATGATGATGGGTATTGGGCATTGGACATTCGAAGCCTTTTAGAAGATTATCATTATTATTATTATTATTATCATAATCGAAGCTTTTTTTATGTCAAGAGAAGATGATGATGGCCAGGACAGGACAGCAAGCTATAATAATCATCATCGTCGTGGTCGTCGTCCAAGTGATCATTGAAAAGGATTTACGGTGCCAAAAGAAGTAACTGTCCTGATCTGATCGGCTGTTTGGTTGTTGGTCGCAACCAGAAACCTCCCCTTCTCCCCTCCCCTTCTGTCTACCACCACCAGCCAATCACAAACACGGTCATTTCAATCCATCCTGAACCGTGTTTGAGGTTGGCTGGAACTGGAAATCTCACTCCAATCTCATCACTACTAAACCTGGGACGAAACGCAAACAGATAAAGACAAAACAACAACAACCAACAACAATGTTCGCTTTGGGAGGAAGCTTCAACAACCACAACCAACCTAACTTCGACGAAGCGAGAGAGAGAGTTCACCATGGTAAACCTCACCATTGCATATAGCCATGGCATATGCATATATATCAGCAGCGCAGCAGGTCAACACCACACAACAGGATGGATAGACGCGAAAAATATTGTTCGCGAGAAACAAAAAAAAAATATTGTTTCAGGGACTTTTGTGTGTGTGTGTGAAAACGCTCGTGTATGTATAATAATCAAGGAACTAAATAATCCTCATGAATACTCAGGAATGATACTGGAATTGTGTGTTGTTGTCGTTTCTGGTCCACACACTGTTTATGGTTCACTGAACACGGAGAGAGAGAGCAAGAGAGAGGATAAAGTCACGGCAGCAGCAGCAGCCCGTTTTCGGGACAAGAGAAAAAAAAAATATGCTTTTTTTTGCTTTGAGCAAAGCTGTCCGCGTGTGTTGTTGTTGTTGGATTGTTGCTGTTGGATGGTGCTAATGGATTCTAATGGATTCTATGGAAACCACAGAAGCCACAGCCAAAAATATCAACCCGACACACCGCACCACAACGACAACAACAACCATCAACACCAGGAACACCACACCACACCACAGAAAGGAGTTTTACAGGAGTTGTAGGAATTGAGATTTATAGACGACTAGGAAACCGTTATTGATTGATTGATCGATTATTGATTGATTGAGAGATCGACGGATTCTAAGGGGGCCCGACCCCAACAATCCAAGGATCCAGGAGGATTCCAGGAGCGAGATTCCGAGGATCCGAGAATCTTGGAAAATTTGCTTGGAATGTTGTGGTTGTTGATGGTGAAGATAATGATGATGGTAGAAAACAACAAGCGTAGTTTTACCTTGGAAAGCCAATATATTTTAGGATAATATTCATGGAATATAATGAAAACGTTGCGAATTGAATTGATGCGATGGCGGCTTACACAAACATTCCACAACAACGCCAACAATTGTCAATCAACCATTGGAACAAGCTTGGCGAATAGCTTCAAAGAGATGAAATTTCACCAACGGGCAACATTCACCAACACACACACACACATTTACTAAATCGAATAGATTGTTCATCATCATCATCATCATATTATTCTCCCTCGACCAAAAAGTCTCGTAGTCGTCGTCGTCGTCGTCGTCGTGGTCTTGGTCGTCTTCTTCGCTTCGTTTGTTGTGTCTTCGAATGATGGTTGATTGTTGCCGGATTGTTGATCACCTTGAGATATTCTAAATCTTAATTTAATCTTTTTCAGGCAAACCACTAACAATAAGCACCATCAAGCAACAGCAAGCAACAAGTTGTGAGCTGGAACGCTGTTCACACAATGATAATAATATGATGATGATCACGTAACGGAATTTTTGTTTTTTGGTGGCCCGCCGGATTCGAAATTTGAACTTCGATTAATCGATTGTTGGATATCGATTGTGCGGTATCGATGGTTCGAATTCGAATTCGAATTCAAATTGAGCGCGACCCCGGAACAACCAGAAAAAGAAGAGAAAATATGATGAGCATCATCGTCGTCGTCGGCCAAATAATTATGATCATCGGAAACAAGAAACAACAACAAGAAAACAACAACAGCAACGAGAAGAAAAAAACGAGACAAAAACAAAAATCCAAACGTTCCAAGCAATGGAGGCTGATGAAAATCAAGTAGAGACAAACGAGAAGAAGGATGATGAAACAACGAAAAAAACAAGAAGAAGAAAAAGAAAAAGCTAAGTTAAGTAAATGAATTCAAAAGAGTAAAAGTGATCCTTTTGCTCTTTCTTTCTCGGCTTTCATTTCTTTCATTTTCTTCCATTATTATTATTCATCTCAATCAAGGTACGCACACATACACAGCGGCAGGCCAAGCCATCCATCCAAGCAACCGAAACAAATATTGAAAAGAAACGAAACGAAACGAAATGAAAAAAAAAATATCTCTAAAAAGCTTATGTTATGTGTGTTCGTCGTTCAACATCCAACCATCCAACCAACCAGCCAACCAACAAGCATTTCTCCGTCTCTCTCTCTCTCTCAACATTTTGGGCGCGGGCACTTTTTCGTTGAACTGGGAGCGATCAGGAGCGAATGAGCATTCCTCGTGCACTCGCTCGCGCCAGCTCTTTTCTTCGTAGCCTTTCGTAGCTCGCTCTCTCTCCGCAATTCGTTCGTTTTGTGGAATGTCTTGTCTTGTTAAATTACCTTTTAACGTTTTTAGCGTTTCCCCAAAATATTACATACATATCCTAGGATTGTGTGTGTGTGTGTTTGGTTGGCCTTTCGCTACTGTTGCTCCCTGTGTGTTTCAACAAGCGCAAAAATCTTCAAAGATGGAGATGGAACGAGAGGGAGAAAGAGAGAAACACTTTCGAATGCAATGGCAAACGATCATAATTGATTGCCAGTGTGCTCGCGCGTTTCCAAGCATCCTTCCTTGGCACCGTCGTCAGATATTCAACTTCCAGGGTCATTCTTGAGAGGGGAGAGAGGGGGGATAGGGCCTCTGGGCATAATCTAAATCCACTGTGATTTACGTGTGTGTGCGTAGATATTGAGCCTGGATCCGCACACACACACACACACACGTGACACGTTGTTGACATCGAACAGACTGACAAAAAGTAGTTTACGATTTTGCAACAATGTAGCAAATGATGGTGATGGTGGTGGTGATGGATGATGTTGGTGATAATAATTAATGGGATTGGACCATCCAATCGTGTCTCGAAAATCATCGTCAAAATTTTTAAATTAATTTATCTATTTAGTCTTGTTCCAAAATATCACGTTCCAAATGGAACGAGACAATTTGGATTAATTTGGATTTTTTTTTGAATTTTTAGATCAGCTTTGGTCGGAGGCAAACATAAGCTGGTCAACCGACCGACCGACCAACCGAAGATGGATTTCGAAGAAAAAACTTTTAAATGTTTTAATGAACCAACAACAACAACAACAACAACAAAAACAACTTCCACAACATTCGGTTTCGAACGATTCAGGAACGTTATGTGTATGTGTGTGTGTGTGTTCGAAAAGTGGTAAAAAGTAAATGGACAGTGTTAAGCGTGTGTGTGTGTATATGTGCGTTATTTATAGCCATGGCCGAGCAAAATTTAATTCACACACACAAGCATCCTCAAATGATATTATTATTATTATTATTTATCTAATACAGTAAAACATTCGGTCGGTTTCATACGGTTTTCGGGAGATATTTTCTCTTCTCTGGGGGGCAAGAGAGCGAAACCGAAATCATCATCAAACACCATCATCATCATCATCATCGTATAATTGATTTTGATGATGTTGAAAAGCAAAGTGATGGTTGTGATGATGATGATGATGAAATTTTCAAAAGGATTTTGTTTTTTGAAAAAAGCGGATTTTCGCGCCATTTTCTCGCCGCACACACACATTTACTTTTTTCGTATGAAAAGTCGGACACCGACCCTAATTATTATTATTATTATTATTATTATTATTATTATTTAACATTTCGGTGGTATTTGTCGGTGTTGTGTGCGAGTGTGTGTTTTTAAGTTTTTCCCAGAACGATACGGTGTCTAACTGTAAAATATAAGAAATCCAAAAAAAACACACACACACGCACATTAATTTTAGTAGCGCTACATTTGGCTTGCCCGCGCCGGTAATTAATCTCGGCCTCGGCCAAAGAAAGATACCGACTATAACTTTAATTAGGCTAGCCGGATATTCCACTGCTGGGGATATTTCCCGCGTAAAATAGAAAATCGTCGTTTTTTGATTGTTTTTTGTTGTTTTCAAACGAAAATAAAATTAAAAAAAAATAAAATAAATTTAAATAACATTGTAGAAATTGTGATGGATGATGTGATCTGAAATGAAATGGAAAATGGAATAAATATGGATTGGATGGATGTTCAATATTGACAAGGAGACTGTATTTAGCTCATTTGATCATGTTTGAGGATTTATTTTGGCCATTTTAGCCAACGCAACACCACCTTTTTGGTTAACTTGGCGTTCCCGATCTTCCATCTCAGGAACGACAAGGAGAATTGACCAAGAAAAGGTGTGTAAAGCGGACAGGCTTTTTTTGAAAAAGTTTTCGCTTGTGCTGCCATCTAGCGATCTTTAAACAAGTCATTATGGGTTACTAAATTTGTTTATATTTCTCACTGAGAGATGGCGCTGACTCATTTTTTTTACAGTGCAGCGAATGGTTCAGGCAAAAACATAATAATGTAAACATACAGCTGTGCGATGATAAAAAAAAAACGAAAAGCTCGACAACAAAGAAAACGACGAGACAAGAAACAGAAGAGAGAAACAACAGAGAAAGAGAGAGAGAGAGAGAGAGAGAGAGAACACAAGAAGCTCGACGACATCGAAGTATAAAAGAAGAGAAGGGAAAGCCAAAATCAAATCAAAAAAAAAAGAAAAAGATTTTGTCTTCTTTTTGTTTGTTGTATGTTTGTTGGTTGTTCAGATCAATGTCAATTGATCAATTTATGAACCTATTCATGGACCATCCTTGTGCGTTTGATGAGAGATGATAATCAACGAAATCAATTTCTGGTTCCATTGTTGATCGGGAATACAAATTTTTTTTCATTTCTGTTCATTTCATCAAATGAATATCAGCAACAACAACAACAATAAAAATCATCGCCAATGTTCACTGAAACAAAACATCATCATCTTGTTGTTGTTGTTGATCCGAATTCAATGATCAATCAAGCAGAGAAAGTGTTGTTTGACAATTGTCAGGTGTTCAAATATTCTCGACGATTCGGACGACCATCATCATCATCATTTGACCGAAGAGACAAAGAAACGTGATAATAATTTCCAATGGTAAGTTTACCGAATTTGTCATTTTGTCTGTTGTTTTTAGGGCTAAAATTTTTTTTCGTATTTTTTCTTTGCCTTCGTTGCCCCCGCGATTCCAGAATGAACCCATACAAATTCAAGTCTGATTATAATTCTGTTACACCAACGAAGAATCCATTTTTATTTTATTTCATTTTATTTTATTGTGCTTTCGAGCAAGCCAGAAAGATTTTATGCAAGTCGCGCACAACAAACACACACCCACACACGCAAAACTTCAAAGTTTATTTCATTTCGTACACGCGTATACATATGATGATGCATCCATGATAACCAAGCAGAAAATATTTTTTTGATAATTTTTTTCAAAATTCTCAGAAATCATCATCATTTTAATCATCATTCTCAGGAAATTTTGAAAAAATTTTGGTTTCCTTGCCATTGCTTCGGGTTAGCCGACAACGATACCACCAACACTACCACCACCAACTACAACAACCGGCAAGAGAAAAACATGTGATATTTATTAATTGTGATATTATAATTGACAACTGCAACAACTGCGAACATCTTTATGAGCCAAAAAATTTTTTTTCGCGTTTCAAAACAACAAAATCAACACACGAAACCGGGCCACCGGCATACAGAAACCGAGCACACAGAGAAGGGCCAGTCAATCAATCACTCATCGATTTCCTTGACCAAAAGTAAAAATATTTCAATACTTTCATCATCATCGTATACCAATTGATTTTGTGATATTTATTTTAGCTGCGCTCATTTATATTATTTCATTCTTACATCATTATTATCCTGCATCGCCAGAAAAACAAAATAGCACCAGATTCTTCAAGAAAAGATGAAATGATCATCATCAAATCGGAGAAAAACCCAACGACAACAACAACGACAAAGACAGCCAATGAACAATATGAACAATTTGGGTGCGACAACCATACGTGGAGGTATTGGTGGTGGTAATAATGGTGGTGGCGGTGCTGGTGCTGGTAGTAATACCGGTATTGAAAATCGTTTGAAAATTTTAGAAGATTTAATTGCTTCATCTTCTTCGTATACGACATCGTTGCAGCAGCGGGAAAAATTTTATAGCCATGTTTTCAAAAATGGTCGCGATCTATTGCAACCGAATTGTTCGAATGAAATCCGACATAAAGTATGGCGTATATTTACGCAATTATTGAATGAAGCTGAAAGTATTGGACAGATTCGTTATTATCTATTTGATTTATTATTGGATTATGAAGCAAGAGATGAAGACATTCCATATTTGATTGATTTCCTAATGAGTAAGTATCCCAATGTTCATTATTCAGACCATTTGCTAATGTTTTTGTTTACATTTTTTATACATGTTGCATTGGGTACAGCATTGACTGATCATGGAAAAATATTGACACATTATGAATCGGAAATTGAATATTTCATGGTGAAATTTATCGAGAACATTTTTGAAAAATGCCCAAATGGCCAAAATAGTCCATCATCACCACCACCAACATCATCGACAACAGCAACAACGACGACAACGACAAAAGAATCGAAACAAGTGCAGCAAAAATTCCTAATGTTTTTGATCAATCTGGTCAAATATAATGCCGCCTGTATTGGTACCGGTAAAGATCAGAAAGCATTGATCAAAATGATCCGTTATGTTTGCTCATCGGCGTACAAAGCGGAAACAATGGCCGAATTGAATTTGATATATGAATTTTTGAACGTTGTGCTCAGCTATTCACATTTACCAAACGAAACACTTAGTCAATTTGTGGTGATATTGTGCATTGGAGTTAATCGAGAAGAACTGTATCAAACATGTAATAGGATCATGAAGAATTTGATCGGTACCTATCTGGGTTTTGCTTGTTTGACCACATTACATCATATCATTGAGGATGAGATCAATTTCAAGGATAAACCATTGATACGTGGTGCGGTACATTTTTTGGTACAATCATTATGGGGCGATATGGTTGGTGATGAGAAACGGCCATCGATCAGTGTCAATGTGGTTTTGCCGGCGTTCAAGAATTTATTGGAAAACGAAATGATTGGCGGAACGGCGATTGCATTGGAGATTGCTCAAGGTATATGCAAGTTTATTGTGAGCATCAATGAAACTAGGTCCAAACAACAACAGCAGCAGCAGAGGCGGCCGTTGAAGCCGGCGCATATTTCCGATGGAAGAAAATCCGAATTTTCTCCCATGTTGAAAACGTTCGAAATTGTCTATCAACATACCTGGGATTTGGTGCTGGATGTTTGTGAAATTTTGGTGGCCAATTACCTGGTGACCACCAACAACCAACAATCAAACTCGATGGTGAGCGATAGTGGTGAACCGGAACATTCAACCAATAGGTTGACAATGAAAATTCTATCAATATTGAAATTGTTGGAACATTTGCTGGAACAAGAGTTTGAAATGGATTCGCAAGAGCTAAATCCTAATCTGAACACTGTCCAGGAATCCATGATACAATTTGATTCGGATCTATTCTCATCATCATCGTCCGATTGTTCATTGTTGTTCTTGTTGGAAGAGAATTTTTCCGATAAAATTTTTACAATTTTCGAGCTAGCCAAAGATTATCTTCCGGTTTGTATGATTACAATTTTTGTACTATATGTTTTACCATTTTTGTTTGTTTTTATATTTACACAGAAAGAGACCCTTTGTCGATTGATCGAGTATCGTTTGGATCATATTCAAAAATATCGTTTCGATCAGGAACAAATCCTGAAAAAATTAAAACATTTGATACAAACATATTTTATTGGCAACCATAATCAAACATCGATTCGGTTGAAATGTTTGGAAAAATTGGTGCATTTTTTGAAGGAAAGCAAAACAATTGATTGTGATCAATTTTGGGAGAAAGTTGCATCCGGTTTCTTTCTTCCCGCCTCTCTACCGTCATCTTCATCATCGTCGCCAGAATTGGCCATAAATTTTTTGATATTTTTGGCAAAAAATTCTCGTTCCAACAAAAATCTGATGGAATTTATCGATATTTTTGAAATGGTAAGTAGTTTTCGCCAAAATTATCGATTACTGATTTTTTTGTTTGTTTGTTTGTCTGCAGACCGTTTACAATCGTTTCAAAATGTATCAACGTCCAAACTCGTTGGAAATGTCTCATCAGCAAAATCAGCAACAGCCACACATGATTCCGCATCAGATGTCTGCACCGGTGGGCCAACAAGATACAACCACCATGTTTGAAGATGCCATTCAATCAATAAATGGTTTGATCACCATATTCTATGAAAATATTTCCCATATAACCGGACATGTTGCCGCTATACATGCGTTTCGTACGTTGGTGAAAGTTTTGAATTTTGTACAAAAATTACCGGATGATCATCATCATGCTCACCACCACCATCATCATCATCAGGCTGGTTCGCTATCGACATATGGGCGTATCATATCGTTGATCAAACGCAAACTATTCCATTCAATTCTATCGATACGTACGAATCGTTGGGCACAATTGGGCGTGGTTGATAATCCCCAACAACCGGTATCGGGCTCGACAACACCCTCCCCATCATCGCTACATCATCATCATCATCATTCGATGCATGTGAGCAATACTTGTTGTAACATTGAAGAAAATGTTCGCTTTACGCCGTATATTTTGGTGAAAGAGTTGCCGGGTTATTCGGCTGCATCAAATGTGGGCAACATCAGTAGCAGTAATCCTGTAATGACGAACAATCATACTTGTCATCAAAGTCCTCCAACAAGTCCTCAACATCAACCTGGATCCGGTGGCATCAATCTTCAACCGCAGCAGCGTCAGCAACAGCAAGCTGCCGCTGGTAATAGTCCCACTGTGTTCAACAGCAGCAGCAGTGGTCCAAACATAACGGTGGCAACGTTTCATAGTTCATTTATTGATGGCCTTCGTTCGGTGATAGATGCTGTACAGCATGAAAAAGATTGGTCAGTTTTGCAATTGATATTCACCGAATTATCGAAAACATTGAAACACAAAGGTCTGATATTGGCGGCAACATCATCATGTTCTTCATCTGCACATTCGACACCATCATCATCGATGACACATTTGACCAATGCTAATAAAACGGAATCAATACCGGATTTGATCGCCACAGCTCTTTGTAATTTTATCTGTTCCATACAAAGTCGCTACCAGGAATTGCATTTTGGCGAGCACAAAGTCAGCAAAGTGGACATTTTGGCCTATATTTATGATTCGATATCAGCCTTGGTTGGCTATAAACTACTAACATCCAGTCAGGTAAAATGTTCCCCCGGGCAAAATGTGTCAAATTGATTGTTTGTTTCAAATTCTTCCGTTTCCGTTTTCCTCTAGACTTCGATAGTGAAATGTCTTGTAAATGGTTTGATACATTTTTCATCGAAAACCAGTTGCGTACGTCAATGTATCGTTTTGTTGACCATTTGTTCGAGTGAAATGCAAAACACCATGAACAAATATATGTTGGACATTATCATACAATTAAGCCAGATTGCCACAAACAAAGCATTGGCCGTACCAAAATTGGAATTCTTGTCCAGTAAGGCCAGAATTATAATGAGAATTAGAATTTCCGGAATAATTTAACATTACATTTTCTTTCGTTTCTCAGATATAATACTGTTTCCGGATATTTATTATACGTTCGCCAACAAGCAATATTTGTCGATATTCATGATTGCACAATCCTATATAAACCCGTATAAATATGGTGAATATACGGTAGCGTTGGCGTTGCGTGTCATTTCAATGTGGTTCCTCAAATGTCCGATCGTGTGTCGTATGAATTTGGTACATTTCCTAATGAAAGGTTTCAAGAACAATATACTTCGAGATGAGATGGAACCAAATCTGATGCAGTTGAGCCAACGTTTGTCCAATGCTGCAGAAGCTGCTGCTGCCAACAGTCGACAACAGTCCAAGTAAGCTGGTGGTGGCCACCGGAAGACGGATGGTGGTGTGCACACAGGGTTTTCCCATTGCTTTTGCTTGTTCCCAACCCCCCATTCCCCGTTGTTCCATTTTGTTCCGTTTCTGGTTGTTCCGTTTGTTTCGTTTGTTTGATAATTTTTTGATAATTTTGGTTCTCATTTTCATTTGGTTTTTCCCCCGCCCACCCCCCATGTATCATTGTTTTTTGTTGTGCGTTTTTTTATTCAATTTGTTTGTTCCTGTGGTTGTGTTGTGTCTTGATGATCCGGAATGGAAATTATTCTAGATTATTAGAGAATCGTTTTATGTTGGCTTCGTCGCCCCCACCGCCACCATCCACACCATTAACTCACAATGTATTCTCGTTTCAAAGTAGTGATCATCATCATCATCAACAACCAACGCAAACATCGTTTGCATTGTCTTCATCATCGGCATTCAATCAGGTTGTTGGCCAACATCAACCACAGCAGCAACAGCCACAACAACAACAATCACAGTTGGGCGCCGATAGTGTCATTTTGGATCCGAATGATAAGGAAAATTCCAAACTAGAATTGGTCGAAGTTTGTATGGACATGTTGGCATCGAACGCGTTCACAACATCATCACCATTACCGATGAAACCATCGATGATTGATAAATTGTTGAATAAGGATAAAACACAATATTGGATGATTGGTAACAATAAAGAGTGGTTTGTTTGTGGTAACAAAACCAAGGTTTAATCGTATCTATTATCATTGTTTTACAGGTCACAAAATCATCCAGATCACCACCACTGGTTGCACATCAAGAGCAATGCGTAATGGATTATGTAATAAATGTTATACCATATGTCATATGAATAAATCAATGATGTCAACATCATCGGCCAACAACAACAATCATGGACAATGCTATCAACCACCCACCGGACCACCAGCACAGCAATCGCATCATTCTTTGACAAGTTTGACAAATCAATGGAACGAAAGATCACATTATGGTAGTAGTGGTCAATTTGATTTTAATAATTCCACAACATCCACGATCATTGCCCCTGCTTGTAATGTAGTGACCAATACTACGGCCAACATTTACCAAAACCACCATAGTAAAAATCCCGTTGGCCAGAATAATAGCATCAACAGTAATAACAATAACAATAATCAAGCACGTCGAAGACATCGTTCGGAGATAAATCATAGTACGAAAATGAAGCATCCGAATTTCACCAATGATGATTATTTTATGAATCGCCCGAATCTGTTGGCCGGTTCGATTGGTTCGACCGAATCCGATTTGAATTCGAACAACCACCATACAACACCGTATAGTAAATATTGCCGGTGTTGGTGTCAAACATGGGCAGAGGTATTGATTCGTCGATCGACCGGTACCACCCGATTGATATTACGTGTGGAAAATAATCTTGGAGATTTCCCTCAATGGACATCCTCCAAAGATGAGGATGGATCATTGGCACAAATATTTAAAAATTCCAATCCAGAACTGAATCTGGCTTGGAAATTGCAGCAAAAAAGCTCCGAATCATTAGTGAATATTGTGGATGAGATTTCTTCGGAAGGTGGATCCATAACGGATTCATTACCGGAAGAAAGATTATCCTCAACTACGGACTCAGGGACTATATCTAGTTTGGTGATGGATGGTGGTCATCAGCAAAAATTTTATCCACATAAAACATCGCATCCGGTGACCAGAGCTGCTTCGTTTGGTAGCCGTATGGTTGGTGATCTGACCACCACACCAGCATCATATCATGAAATCAATAGGCAAAATGTTGTTCGGAAATTGGAGAAAGAATTTTCATTCGAAGAGATTGATCCACAATCATCATCGGATGCAAACGGATCACAGACTAGTTTACTATCATCCTTGAATGGTGTTGCCATTGAAAATTTGGACCAACAACAACAATCGCAACCATTTCCTGTTTCGGTGTTTCGTGATCGTGGCCATACCATCTCGGTGATGACACCTGTGCAGAAAACTCCTAGCTCAACATCGGTCAGTAGCCAAAATTGCAACATGCATGGTGGTCATGTTGTTGGTTGTGGTGGTGGTGTTGGTGGTGGTGGTGCACAAGATGCATCAATTTCTGCTTCCAACATGAGCTTGTCCAATGCTAGTAGTATGGCCGCCACCGGAAACCAGGCCAGACATCCGATTTCGCCCGTTGGTCTTTCACCACAATTTGTATTCCTACAATTGTATTATAATTCAATGTTTCGTGAAGAAATTGGTTTTGGTGGTGGTGGTGGCCAATCACCGGACAAACCGATCCAATTGGAACGAAGTGATTCATTGAAACGTTCGTTGAGTATATTCGATCGTATCACGCCGTATGAAACGCACAAAATCGGTGTATTGTATGTTGGCCCGGGCCAAGTGAATAGTCGGGCGGAGATTTTGGCCAATCAGATTGGTTCATATCGTTATGCGCAATTTTTGAAAAATATCGGCCAATTGATTTCGTTGGAAGATGTTGATCCGAAAGTATTCTATGTTGGCGGTTTGGGTGCCAATGATGGCCCATATGCAATATCATGGTGTGATCATTTGGTACAGATGATTTTTCATGTGGCCACATTGATGCCAACGTTGGATTCCGATCCTAGCTGTAACAATAAAATGGCACACATTGGCAATGATCTGGTGTGCATAGTGTACAATAATAGTGGTGAGAAGGTTGATCTGCTATCGTTGAAGGTAACCAACCGAAAAAAAAATCAATCTGAATTGATCGTTAATCGAATTTCGAATTTGTTCTTTGCCAGGGTGGTTTTGGTCGAGTTATGCAAGCCATGGTGATGATCACACCGTTGGAATATGAAAGCAATATTGTCGAGATCCAAAGCAAAAAAGGTTCGAAAACAACGTGATGGTGGTGCAATGTGTTTGATTATTTGATTTGTTTTTTTGATTTGACCAGAATTTGCCGAATTCATTGGTCATACTGAATCGCAGGTGTTGTCGGATAAAGCGTTACCGATCTATGTTCGACAGTTGGCTTTACATGCCGATGTAAGTGTTTATTTTGGATACCGGAACTTGCAGGGTTTAATTCCATTTCCGTTTTCCCGCCCCCCCTCGATCAACGCTCATAGCTTGGAGCCATGGTTTACAATCCAAAACTAGAAATGCGATCCTATCATATTTCCAATTGGAAATCACGTTTGGCCACCATCAAACGTGTTAGGTCCAGAGCTCAAGAACAGCATCAGCAGCAGCAACATCAACAACACCAACAAGATTTAGCCGGAACCGGAATGCATTCGATTCGAAGTTCAGTGTCCAGTGTTGGTGGCGCACCATCTTCGGCATCGTCGCAGAGTACCAATAGTTCTGGTAACAACCCGGGAGGATTGCAGCAGCAGCAACACCGGTTGTCCAGACAAAGTCAATCATTTTCCAGCAAGATTGGTAGTGGTGATGATACAGATTCGGCCCTGTCCACCGCTGGTACCGTTTCATCGATGGCTGTTAGCCCCAATCCTCATGGTTGTGGTGGTGCTAATGGAACGGTGTTTGATTATGAACCGAATCATGGAAGCAATCAAACAGCCACGCAACGATTGTTTCCGGATTTCACTGAATTCACCAAGGATTATTCTTGTTGAGCGAGCGAGTTGTATCTCTTGAAAAACGCAAATTTTGAAATTTGAATTTTTGAATTTGAAAATGCTACCAGTGATTTCCGCGAAACTCAGTTTTCAACTCCAACCACAATATATCAAGATTAACAAAATTCTGAATAAGATTTTTCCAACAAATTTTTTTTCAAAAAAAAAATTACTGATAAAATGTTTTTAATAAAGTTTTTTAATAATCTGATCAAAAAATCCGGATTGATCACGTTGTTTTTGAACGCTCTAAATTCGAATTTGTCGCGCACCGGATTCGAATTCGAATTAGGAAGAGAGCTTCTCTTTTGACAAGAATTGTGCATTTGTCTTGGCGGGTTGAATTTTGTATGTTGGTTTTTCAATTCCAATTTTTCGACTGAAAATTGATCATTTTATTGATGGTAATAAGAATGGTAAGTGGTAAGAATAATCTGTGAAAGAGAAGAAAAAATAAGCAAAAAACCGAAGGCAAACAAGGCCTATATTAATTGATCCTCTTTTGTTCTATAGCGATGAGGCTCTTTCCGAGAGTGGTTCAACAAGTTACCATATAAGTCATTCTCTCCTATTTCCTCGTTCAAATATTGCTTCTTGATGATCGCCGAAGTTTTTTCTTGGCCCAAACATCATCACCATCATCATCATTATAAGGATTCGTAGTTCGCCTACACAGAAAAATAAGCCCAACCGAAACAAGACTTACCACCATCCGTAACCATATAACCAAAAGGGAAAAATCTAATCACACAGAGACATTTCATTCATACTTAATTTTTTTGCTGCATTCTCTTACAAGTTTGTCTGTCTGTGTCTATGTCTCTTTTTTAAAGTCCCAAAGCTTTGATAAGTTCTCGAGTTTTAGTATCGTTTTTTTTAAATAAGAAGAAGAAGCAACAGAAATTAATTCCACCAACAACCAAAACTATAGCATCGCCCCAAAACGATACGCCAACGCGATTTTTTGCATTCCCTTTCTTTGCGTCTTCTTTCCTTTTTGGAAACCTCAAATATAGATTACGAACACACGAAGACGATTCTTAACCACCATCTGACACCAACAGTTGTAGGATTCTTCTTCATCTCTAAGCTGGTAAGTAATTCCAATGATCTTGTTTTGTCTTGTATCGCACCCAACCTAATCGGACGCCAACAATTTTCAATTTCTCAACAGTTTGTATGACTTTGTTTACCCCGTATGCTTCTTCCACCGTCTCTGCAGCAGTTTAGGCTTGAAGCCTCTCTTGAAGCGCTCGAACTTCACCATAGAAGCATGTATCTGTGTTTTGGCATTATTGCTCCGCCAATTCTCTAGGCGTGTGTGTGTGTTAGTTGGGCTATGTGCTCCGCGTCTTTTTGTGATCATCAACAACAAGCAAACAAACAAACAAACAGCCAAGAAGATCGCTTCAACACACCACAGATGGATTTTGGTCTTCCAAATGTGGATACGGCGTTATAGTTTGGTGTTAGCTTCAAATCAGAATCAGTTCCTATGACCGCCAAGATCTTCTACACCACCACCACCATCATTACCACCACCAAAATAGACGAAGAGTAAAAGAGAGGTGATTCTTCAAAGTTCGTCACCCTCTAAATTTCATTCATTGATTCATCACAAGTTGGTTGCAAAGTTTTGGTGTCCAATTCCAAGTGCAATCTTCTGTATCCGTCAAGCAACGTGAAATACCTGAGAAGATGTTGGTGGTTGAAAATGAAATTGAATTTACAACAAAATCTTGTGGAAAGTATCCTAGGAAGGCATCTAAAACCTTAATTTGATTCTGGTCGCTGCTACCATCGATTGCTCCGTTGAGCAAAATTCTTTGATTCTTCCAAAAGTGCAATTCTACAACCAACCAAGTTGTCCGCTCCGTTCCAGAAACCAGCCTCACACTCTCCGTGTCACCGAACAACCGAAATAACCTCAAGGTAATTTTTTTTTACATTATATTTAGTTTGATTGATAAAAACCACAATTCAATTTGACGTGTATCAAAACATAAGCTATCTATCCTTCTAGTTTCGGAACTTTTCGGAACCATCACGTATGCGAATTTGTTGACAATAACCAAAATTCGTAATCATCAATACACTTTGTTGATCCTAAGCCATTAATTTTGCCATTAGTTTTTACAGGTTAACGGTGTGATTCGCAAAAACCATCATCCAATTTAGGTTGGCGATGTATTTTTCATTTTTGTTTCTAGTGTACGCGTTATTCCCGTGCGCTAAATCCAATTACTATTGACTTTTAGCGATAACCTATAATCATAAATATCTTTAGGCTACCATGGGAACTATGGCTTTTCATTAGCAAGTTTATCTATTTCTCTTATCCTCCTACGCTCCTCCGTCTCCTCTCTAAATCCAAGCTAACTGAATCATGTCAAAGCTATGGTTTTCCACTTGATCATAGGCAAATGATGAAGAATCCAAAAGTATAAAGAGCCAAAGCAATAATACTTGAGTGATAATTTCCATGATTATCATTATTAAATATAACCACAAAGATGGGGGCAATTCTTCCGGCGTGATACTACACAACAGAACAGACTACTTACTCAGGCCAGACTGGTAAGAAATAGCCGAGGTTAGGAGCCAGAAATGGCGCAACCCGAAAATGTGAAATTCTCTGTATGTGTCTCTTTCTTTCTGGCTCCCATCAATGAAATCTGAGAAAAAGCCAAGAAAAAAAGAAGAAGAATTTCCAAAGCTATTTTTAGAAAATGATTCGCGGTGATACCTACTCCGCTTATTCTACACACTTCCTCTCTCTCTCGCTTTTTTCATTCTGTTTTGGCAATATCAGATCGTCTTTGCCCAAGCTGTTGAATATGTGACTTGCAACCCGAAAAAACCAAAAAAATCACCACACACACACACACATACACACGCACGCATTTAATATTAACCGGCAGCAAGCACATTCGAGAGAAAAAAA
>JAOZJS010000352.1:0-41606 GCA_025882695.1 Amerodectes protonotaria | reverse complement strand
ATTACTACCATTATTAATATTAACATTATTAACCGTATTAAAACAAGGTTGTCGGGGGCGTAAACCATCATCATCATCAACATTATTGATGGGATCGATGGAAACCAAGTCGATGTTCCTGGACGACCGTACGACCATCGTTGTAAATTGATTTGATGCAGTTCCATCGAAATCTTTTTGGGCGACGGTTGTCGATGGTGATAAATTGATTTTCTCCTCTTTTCTTCTTCTTCTTCCACTCCACCTGTTATTATGATTGTTGTTCCATGAGCAATATTTTTTTGATGATAATTTTTCTGGTTGTGGTTGATTATCATAGCAATATTGTTTATGCTCCAATAAACCACCACCACCACTCCGGTAATCATTGCTCGGTTCTTCAATTGGTTGATTATTATTATTATTGCTGTTGCAATGGTGACACATACCACCACAACGCCGGATGTTTACCCGCGGGAGCGGTTTTTGTCGTCGTCGTCGTTGGTCGTTTTCGGTCGTCGACGATGATGATGATGATGATGATGATGTTGTTAAAAATGATGTTGATGACATTTTTTTAAAAAAAATAATAATTATTATCATCAACAACAGCAGTCTGAGGACATTGATTCAATGTCCTACAATGGTTGGTGTCTTGGTGGCGGTGGTGTTGGTGGTGGTTGTTCTTGGTGTTACCAGAAAAAAATTGAATGGTGAATGAAGTAAATTAACAAACATTGAAGCACACAAGCATGCAGACGCAGGTACACACATCAAGAAATCATGTCACAATTGTTGTTGGTTGGTTGGTTGATGAAAAACCAACAATTTCCCAGAAGTGGGTTTTTGGCAGAACGGGTCAGCAGCCCGAAACTAGGAAGAAGAAGATGAAGCTGAAGCTGAAGAAGACAAGTACGATGATGATCTTCTATTGTCATAGCCCTCGAGGTGACCAACCATTCAAGGTTGGTAAATAAATGCCCAGGTTGATTTCCATTTATAATAATTATAATAATAATAATCATTTACCATTCATACTTCGTATATATCATAAAAGAAGAGTGTGCTGCGAGCACCGCGAATGATCAACTCGAAACGCAATGTTTGCGTGCGAGCCAAAGAAAAGTTGGTTGAGAAAACTTTGGATGAATCTATGGACCAATGGTCGAGACAACAAGTGAGAGAGAAGAGAAAGACCGAGAAAGAATAGAGAAAATCGTTAAGATGGTAAAGTTGAAGAACTGCTAACTGGAGTCTTGAAGCCGAAGAAGAAGAAGAAAAGAGCAAAGATTCAAAAAAACGAACTAAAAGCAAAAGATGGTCGAAGTATCTGTGTGTGTGTGAATGTGTGTGTCTGTTCATGTTACTTCGCCATCAACAAGAAGCACAAGAAATAATGAACAAAAACGAAACGAAAAACGAAGTCGAAGAACGGGAAACAAGATTTTTGATTTTGTTCTGTTTGCAACCTCGAACATAATCTTCTCCAACTTCTTCTTCTGCTGTTGCTGCTTATTCTTCTGCCATTCCACCATTTGCTTCTGCAACTTTTAAATAGATATTCTCAAAAAGATTGGCTGGCTGGAACCAAACGGCGGTGGTTGGTTGGTCGGAGAAACACCACCACCATCACACCATGCAACCTGACATTAAGCTTGGAAATGTGTGCGCACAGGTAAAAGGAAGTGAAAAAAAGGTGGAGTGTACTGCAAGCGTTGCATGTTGCTGTGTGATGGCATAGTCGTGGTATTCGGTTTGGTTGCTGGCTGTCATCGTGGATGATTTGTATTTTTCCAACAAACGGCTAAATTCGCATTCGAAGTTGCTGCTTCGCCAAGGGGAATTGGCTCGCCAAAGGTGCATCTACCTGTGCAGAAGACGCACCGGGGATGAACCACCGGGGACTCTCTCTCTGTCTCTCGCCAAGCAACCAACCAACGACCAATTCAGCAAGTGAATGGAACTAACAAAATGGTTAACTAACTAACCAACTCTCTCTCGTTTGTCTCGTATTGTCTCCAGGTACTTGTTCGGTTTGTTTGTCTGTCGTCAAAACAAACCTTTGGTATTCTCACAACCAACAACTTGGTTACCCGCGACCAACAAATAGAAATCGTTCGGTGTTGAGGAATCGGTTTTGCGAGTGCGTACGTACGTGTGATATTTGGCTGGCCATGACCATTGCTTTGTAAAATGCAAAATAAAATTAACATTGGCGATCCTTCACCTGTGTGTAGTTTACCTGTGCAGCATACCTGTGTGTAGTATACCTGTGTGAAGTATCTTCATCACACGGTAATACGATGTGGTATGGTACTGTGATGATGGTGGTGGATGTTGCCGTTGTTGTTGTTGTTTCAACTAAAGAGGGCTTGATGATGATGATGATTAACACAACGATGGCCACATCTTTTTAGTTTTGTTGGGGGCTTGATGCTACTTCTGCTACTTCGGATGCTGATGCTTCTGATGTTCTGTGGCCGCGTTGTCGAGGATGCCAGTCCTGCCAGGGAGGATGTGAGCCATGATTTCATGATTAGAAACAACAACAACACGCAACAAAATGGTAATTTGGCTGGAATTCAGTATTCGACAAACGAACGATGGTTGGTTGAACACCACACCAAACAAAACTCGTTGCTATTTTTTTCATAATAATAATAATAATATCAAAATGCCAAGGTTGTTGTTCGGGGTTCGGGTCGAAGTTCACCACAACAAGGTGTAAAGGTGAGGGAGGAGATGTGTGCGTGATGCAATCCTCTTCATACACGATACACACACCATACACGCCATACACCATATTCGGCTCGATGTCGATGATTAGTAGCTCTTCTCGTTTGCCCCTCTCGTTAGGATGGATGATAGGTGAACCGCGATCGACTCGGTTCGGTTCGCGACTCGTGTTTCGTAATTCTGATGAATATTCGGTGTGGTTCAGCTCGATGAACACCACATGTCTCTCGTTGTTCATAACTAGACGATAACAGGTGTCTTCCAGTTGTCCTTTTTTCGCTTCGGCGATAATTTTTTGGTTGGTGACACAAATTTATCGCCAAACGAGCAAGCGATAATCCAACTTTCCATTAATGACACAAGGTGTGTGCGGTGGTTTGCCTTCCCACCTTGATTGGCCAAAATGAATGAATGTAGAGCACACACATATGCCAACACATGGGAAGCACATTCTTCTTCTTCTTCTTCTTCTCAACAACAGTACACACGAGACAAGGTTGAATAATCCTCGACACAGAACACAACAAAATCCAACAACAACAACAACAACAGCAACAAGTTGGATAAATGAGGTGAATAATGCCGAGGATATTTTTTTTTTCATTTACCATTTCATTCACAAGCTACAAGCTACAAATCACCGACCATAAACATTTGTAGTGGTTTTGGAGATTATTTAAGTTAATCAGATCAGATCAAAAAAGATCAGAACAGATCAGAACAACGGTGGATCATAATGAATGTTCAAGGGGGAAAACTTGTTCCGGGCATTGGCGCTAGGTGTGTCCCATGTACAATAATGACCTCGATTGTCTTTTCCAAGAACGATTGTCTCGATTTTTCGAGGTTCGAGATTCGAGCTTCGATCGTTCGGTCGGGCTGCTGTCATCAGCAGCGGATCGTTTTGCGAAAAAAAAATTCAATTCAGTTCAAGTCAGCCGACAGAGCACACACACGGGGAACAGAACAGAGAAAATCAATCAATGGCCAAGCGAAGCCAAGTTCTTGGCCAAAATACGATGGATTTTTTCGCCTTCGATGATTCGAAATCCTATTAGTTGAGGATGGAATTTAATAATAATAATGATTGCATCTTAATTAACATAGCCATAGCCCGACAATAGGCAACAATTTAGAACAGGAATGTCCATTCTGAAAACGCCATTTAGCGATTCTTAGATCCTATTCGTTCAGCTGCTCAGACTGCTCTGGAGATGATGTCCAACCCTATGATTACCAGCTCGTAACAATGTCCACGGTAATCTAATAATAATGATGCGTGTAGGTTGCACACACGCACACACACCAACCATATCCTTGAACTTCATTGTTCTTTACGAAAAAGGTTTTACGAAGCAATTTTCCACGGAAATCATTTTACGATTGCATAATCTCTATCTATAATCACAAGGTGATGATTGTTATTTTTTTTTGATAGATTGATTGAAATGAATTTCAAATTCGAATCATCATACACATATTTTTTTAAATAATGATAATAATAATAGTTTCAAACATAGAATATGATTTCAGGTATTTGTCCATCTTCCACCGAAGTACCATTATTGCAGCCGGCAGCGTAGCTGAACAGAAATGTTACCGAATCTTTATTGAGACGTTTACCAAGGTTTACGGTCATCGTACGGGATCCATTGGTACCATAATATGAATCGACACCCTGTGGGGGGAAACGAAAAGCGAAGTTTAGTTAGGATCAATCCGACAAACAAAAAAACACTTGTAGCCCTCATTACCCTGAGCGTTGCACATGCAGTATAGTTGGTGTTTTGCGATATTTGCACCGGATTCTGGAACATAACCTTGAACGTAGAATCGGTTCCATCCGACAGGAACGTTGTGGTATTGGATGCAAGCGCTTTTCCCGATCCGGTATGAATTATTTCTATTACAACTTCATATTCTGATTGTCCCTGAATCGAACCGTATAAACCGAATCCGATGACGAAAATTTGTCGATCGGTCAAAAATCTTATTCGATCTCTAGTGCCCGAATATCCCCATCGACGTTCGGTACGTTGAAACCGGTTGACCGAATATTCTTCACTGGTTATACAACATCGTGGTTCGAACGAAAACGGTATAGAACATTTATTTTCCACCGTATAATAAAGAAACAAATTCACCACTTCTTTGTCGGTCAACAATTCGGATTGTGCCGCGTGCCCGGCAAACTCTTCGATGGTCATCAAAGGGAATCGAAGCAAATAAAGCGCATCGGTTAGGACTAGGCGTTTGTTTTCTGCATTCGATTCCAGCCCGCGCCGTGCGCATTCGGCTTCGGTCCATTTCAAAACCGCTTCGAATAGCGATGCTTCGCGTACACGAAGCGTATCACGACCGATGACCATTTTCAATGTATCGATGTCGATCTCTAAAAAATAATCCGATTGCAGTGCATCCATTGTATGCTTATCAATGGCATCCAAACAAAGATTAGCCAAAGCGGTCTCATCGAACAAACGAGCTTGTGTTAGAAGCATGAACGCATTTTCTGGATTCAAATTTGCTTTCAAAAAATTCACACAAGCTACCTCAAGCGCAAGAACCTCGTACTTTTTCGCCGCATACAATGTGGCCATAACCGTTTCCGGACCGATTTCTACTTCATCCAAGTACAAGAAACGTAACAATGCTTGGAATGCTTCCGGTTCAACATCGGGCAATTCAATTTCCGAAACTGCCTGTTCACTTGAATTGTCATCTGATTTTTTGGTTTTTTCCGAATCCGATGTTTTAGCCAATAGCCCATTGAACATGGCATCGAAAACGGCGCTTCCTATGGACAGAACAAACTTGTGCGCCACGAAACGTGTTTTGGATTTTTTACCAACCAAAAAATAAACATCCGCCAATATATCACGATTGAAAATGGTGGCCATCCGGTTTTTCAACGTTGGCATATATGCTTGCCAATTGTGTGGCCGATTAGTGGTGGACAACTTTGGCGCTTCCATCACCGTCAATGCTGTAACCGGAAGACCGGAAGTGGATGATGTCAAAGTTGTAACTGCAAACGATGCATTCGAACCAGAATTAGAATTATCGCTTTGGCTATGATTGCTAATAATCTTGGTGGCTTGTACGGAGCTCATTTCAAAATTGTCTTCACCATCTTTTTGATTTTTGATCTGATTATTCATATTGTTTTGGATTGTTTCATGCCGTTCACACAATGATGCTGACGATGACGATGTTGATGATATTTGCCTTAATTGATTTTGATTATGATGCTGATGTGGATGAGCATGATGATGGGAATGATGCGAGTGATGATGATGGTGATGGTGGTGAGCTGTTCGACAAACATTTGAAGACGAATTATACGTAAAGGAATTTATCATATAGGTTTCAAAAGGATTTGGTTCCATTTGACTGTTGATCGTTTCGATGTTTGGGCTCAACATACAATGTTTCAAAAAATTCATATTATTCGGTATTGATGAGCGATTACGCGTGCTGGAGTTATCACGTACTGATTTTTCATCAGCATTCGAAGATGAAACCGATGTTGATGAAAAATTATTCTGATTTACCGGCAATGTGAAATCTGGAATGTCATTGGACGAGGCCAAATTCCAAAAATCATCCGAATCGGTTGAAGAACTCAAATGAACCTCATAATTGTTTCTCGATGTTGTGTTCGTTGATTTATTTTGACATGAATGATGATCATGATCATTATTTTGTTCTCTATTCAATGTCGATGTGGCCGTTGATGTTGAGGAATTTTGTTGGGTCACATTGGAATTAAGCCAGCCAGGATGACGGGGCTGGAAATCTTGTTCATTATAATCATTATTGCTAAGATTCGACTTTCCATTATGATTGCAGCTTTTGGTCGATGATGAAGAAACAACATCTTTGAAACAAGGATCTTCATTATTTTTGACTTTTCGATTGTCAATCATTCTTTTCGGTTTTTGGGCAACAGGTTTTCCCTTAAAACTTGATGTTGATGTCGATGATGATGATGATGATGATGGATGATTATTCTCACAATTCGCATCTTTATCATCGTTTTGCGGAGCATCTTTTTCGTTTCTTTTGGGACCAGATTCTAATTTGGACATTTTGGAAAAATTTTTTAGTAATTAATTTGAAATTGAAAAATTCGATTGTTACGATTGGTCGAATTTGTCGAACCCTCTTTATTGGACATGGTGGTTGCAGCTAAGAATGGATATTTTTGCAAAATGCAATATTTGTTTTGGTGTCGAGATACTCAATTGATTATTTGGAATATTATGATGGCTTAGTTCTGACTTCGACCGGTAGATGGTTCTCATGTCAATCAAAAAAATTGGACAACACCAACATGGACCACGTCATTTGATCCAAACGTGGATCACTTGATGTTCACTTGTTATCATTGGTTCGATTTTCTTCAAGACTTGATCAACCAATTATGGATGATTATTACATCATATCCATCATAATCTCTTTGTTGGTTGTATTGATCTCTATCGGTAAGAATCATCCTTGTCTATGGGATTATTTTTCTAATAAAAAAAAATTTAATTATTTTTGGATTTAGTTTTTTTCTTACTTACCAAAAAAAGTTCCAGACAATCCATTCTATTGGTTGGCCTGGCCGAATCCGGCAAGACCACTTTATTCAGTCAGGTATTTTGCAACCATTGTTGTTGTTGTTGTTGGTTACCATTGTTAATCTTATTTTTTTTCTATTTGGATTTAGCTTGCTCACGACACATACGTTTCCACGGTAACATCGATGCGTGAAAATGAAGCCGAAATCAAAGCAAAAGATGGCAAATCATTGAAATTGGTAGATTTGCCCGGATTCGATCGTCTACGTAACCAGTATTGGGAACGATTCAAGATTCGTTCCAAAGGAATCATCTACGTGGTGGATAGCCTCAATTTCATGTCCAATGTTCACAATGAAGCCGATCTACTCTATCAATATCTTTGCGATGATGTGGTCATCGCCAATCGTTTACCGGTGTTGATTGCATGCACCAAACAAGATGAAACAAGAGCTAAATCTGCAAAAGTGATATCATCCATTTTGGAAAAAGAATTGTAAGTTGTCTCTTTCTCTATTTTTCTCGGTGTTTCCCAGATCTAATTTCAACCAATTTGTCCTGGTGATAGTAATACGATTCGCGAAACCAGAATGGGAGCACTTGATTCCACTGCTGATGAAAATAACCAACAAATATTGGGCGATCCAGATCGTCCATTTAAGTTTACCGACCTTAAAAATCTTATTGAATTTGTCGACTGTAGTGCTTGTGAAGAACCTCGTAAAATCGAAAGTGTTCTATCATGGATTGGAAGAATGTAACCGATTTATATTTGTCTATATAAATATTCGAAAAATTCAAATTTGTATCAAATAAATGGCTGGTCTTAGTTTTTTTTCAAAAAAGAATTGCATCAATAATTTCACCATTATTCAAGATTTTTTCCGTTGATTTTTGCGGATCCAAAAAAAGCAATCCGTTGGCATTTTTGACATTCAACAATCGGCTACTAATCTGATTGGATTCGGTCAATCTTGCAGTTGGTAACAAATCCACGGTAGATTGAACATTCTGGTTGGTCGGAAATTCAATCACAGCCCGAACAAATTCTACTCTGGGATCCATTTTGTAGGGCTCCTCCAAGATGACCATACATTTAATGTGCTTATGGAACGTAAATGGTGTTATTTCTTTGCCCACAAATTGAAAATAGTTTCCGGACAGCAACGATATTGATGGCTCTACAAACAGTTTGTAGGTTACAAAGGCACTGACTGGATTGCCCGGCAAAGAGAAAATGAATTTTTTCTTATTCTCAAACATCAACGTGGCAAATGTTGTCGGTTTCCCCGGTTTAACATTGACACGGCCGAAATGAATGGTCGCATTGAAATCTTCGACTAGAATTTGTTTCAACAAATCACGTTCACCCATCGAAACACCTCCAGTGGTGATGAGCACATCAGCTGTGGTCAAACAATCATGGATGGCCTTGAACAGATCTTCGAACGAATCAGGTGCAATGCCAAAATCTCGTGATTCAACTCTGGATTTAAACAATAACGACATAAGTACCATACGATTCGAATCCCAAATACAAAAAGGTGGTCGTGGTTGGCCAAAATCAATAATTTCATCGCCCGTAGATAGGATAGCAACGAGGGGTGGCTTAAATACACTGATTCTCTGGACACCTGTAGATGCAATCAATCCTAGATCGATCGGTGTTAAAGATTTGTATTTGGCAACCAATGGATTTTCCTTATCAACAGGAATGTCTGATCCGATAGGACGTATATCTTGGCCAACAAACGGTTGTGAATTCAAATAAATTCTTTGCTCTTCATTATCCGCATTTTTTAAAATCAAAGTTGTATCTTCCACTTGAATCACTGCATTGGCTCCTTTAGGCACTGCTGCACCAGTACTGATCCTGGAACAAAATCCTGAGTGAATTTGGGCAACTTGATTAGATCCAGCCACGGATGGTGAAGGAAGAACGTCTCTTGGTCCAGGACCATCTTCAGCGATAATTGCATAACCATCTTTGATTGAAGCATCAAAAGGGGGCAATGGCACAAGAGCAAATACATCTTGGGATAAAACAAAATCAACAAATTTGAACAAGTGTTTGACATCAACATCAATCACAGCTGGGGCTCGGATGAAATGATCAGCTATCTCTGCGAAAATCTTTTTATAAGCTTCGGTGATTGGTATCATTTCGAATTTGGATTGACGAGGGCGCTCAGATACCAAAACTGTCTTGGCTCGAACTGAAAAATTGTTAACAATTCTGTAAAATTTATAATTGAACAATTCAAATGACTGACTTTTTAACGGAAGAAGTTTGTTATCGGCTGGTTGTTGTTCAGATTTTTGGACAATTTGATTATTAGATTTTGCTTGTTGGTGCATTTGTTGATGTAAAACATTAACTGTTTCCGTTGATTCATTAAGAAGGTCAATCGCATGTTTTAAGATTGGTTTTATAACTTTAAAACACTCGTTGCATGATTTTGTACTTCCAGGAAAATTGATAATCAAGGTTTTATTCAAAATGCCACATTTCAATCTAATCAATTTTGAAATTTAATCAATTATGAAAGTTTTAATTTTAATAAACAAACATACCTGGACAACATTGCCATCGGTGTGATTTTACAGGATGACGAAATCAATGCTATGGCTATACCAGGAACTTCTTTTTCGATGACTGCTGCCGTTGCATCAGGTGTTACATCCCGGTTGGCCAAACCAGTTCCGCCGGTTGTAATAATACATTTGATTTCGGCATGATTAGAGAATTCGATCAATTTACTTTTGATCAATTCTTGATCATCTGGTATGATTTCATATCTTGATACTTTGAATAAATAATCACAATTGTTCATTGATTCGATTAATTGTTTCAAAAGAGGACCACTCTGATCTTTATTCTCTTCTCGACTACAACGATCACTGACGGTTAATACAGCAAAATTCATCATCATTGGCATTGGTTCTTTGATGAGAAATCTGTACACAAGATTTGAGCCTGGATTTTCGATTTGAAGCTGAATTCGAGCGGCAATTGCTTGCCTAATTCCATTAGCAACAATTTCTCTTCTTTCTGTTAAAGTTTTGCTCATAAAACAACAGTGCTTATTCAAAAAATGTTGTCTGACTGCCGATTGTTGGCGTTCAATCATCTCAATACAAAACATACAAGCCCATTTATCATCTTCCAAAATTACTGCAAAGGAACCCAACCAGTGATAACCGACATTATCAATTTTGAGCTTTTTGTTGGGAATATTATCACATCTTTAGTCATAATAAAATAAAATAAAACAAGACAGTTTAAAAAAAATTGCACCGCTAGAGTATGCTTTCAATTTAGCCAACCTTGTTTCCATGATCTATATATGTTTGGATAATTATATATTTAGCATGTAGGACACGATTGCAAAACAATAACCGTCTGTGTTTTTTGGAGAAAAAGACGAACTGTCAAGGAAGGAAGCTTCTCTGCAACCAGAATTGTAAATAAGCGCCAAAAAATTTCCTAGGAAAACACCAAGCGATTTTTTTTCGACTATTTTAACCCCCAGTCAAACAGATCAATTATGGGACCAATTGGCAGGAAAAGGATTTTTGTGATTTTAACAAAATTCACAATATTACTATAAAGATTTGTAACAAGACAATTTTTATTGTCCATTGTATTGAATTTTGATGTAAAAATCAGGCCTAGTTTGGTTAAAAGATGATAATGAAAATGTTGAAAATGATAATTATTGGATTTTGCTACAAACCGGAAACCATGGTTTTTGCAGAATTTTATTAAATTATTTTCGGATACTTGTTGACAATTATCATTCGGAAAGCTGTAATTAAAAAAGGAATCAATAGGAAATGGTGATTTTGTAAAATTTCCAAATTTTCTGACTTTTCAAATGATGATGGTGATGATTATTCTAACATCAACAACTTCCACATCGCATTTTCATTTGGGCAAAAGAGAGTTTTATCAGCCATCGGTTTTATGATTTGATTTTTTCTCTTGATGATAAAACGAGGTTAACAACAAAAGCCATCCAAACGATGCTATTCAGCCTTCGGTTCGTTCACTTTGGTTCAGACAAAATGAGCGAAAAAATAAAGTCGTTTTGCATCAAGGTTTTGATCGTGCTGTTCGGTTCGGTTAATCTGGCCTTCCCAGAATGTAATTTGAATTGTGTTGATTGTCCAACAACCGTTTCCCTAATCTGCACTGATGGCGATTTGATTCAGGTCCCGATGGTGTCTCCTTTCGTGTTGCACTTGTAAGATGATAAGTCCTAAATTCGGAATTTAAAAGTGAAGATTAATCACATCATTTTCGGAAAAATAAATCCAATATAGAAACCTAAGTCACAATAGAATCGAAGATCTGAATCAGGAATCTTTTGTCCATCTACCATTGGTGATTACAATGTATTGGATTCGATGATTAGTTTTGGGCAGCAACATGATGTTCTATTTTGGATTTCAGAGATCTTGGTCACAATCGAATCAAAGCGATACCTGATCGTGTGTTTGCCGGTTTGGGAAGTTTGAAAAAATTGTCAGTATTCATCCAAAAAGTTGATTGAAACGAGCTGATTTGGAAACATTTTTAGATATTTGAATCACAATCGAATCAGTAAAATTTATGAGTATGGCTTCAGAAACTTGCATGAATTGGAAGAATTATACCTGCACGCGAATCCATTGAAACATTTGGATGGGAATGTTTTCAAAGAATTGTTCAAATTGAAACACATGTACATTTTAGCAATAGAATTCGAATGATAAACATTGTTAGATTTGATATTCTGGTCTGATTTCTTCAAATTCAGATCGATTCTTCCGCCGGAACATGAAAAGGAACAAACAGATGGCTTCTCTCATAATGATCTGGACATGGTTTGTCGATGCATGGTGGATCGAATCGAGCCATTGACTTTTTGTCGCCATGATCGACCAATTGAGATGGATCAAACTCGCTGTCAGGCAATTTTCGATATGAAGATCATGGCCAAAAACGTCGAAGCAACAGTTGGTGGTTTCCAGAAAAATATTTCGAAGACCATCAAACCAAAGAATCTGTTGATCAAAAAGATTGTCGAATCGCATCAACGAAAACCGATTATTTCAAACAGAAGTTCTGTTTCATTAAAAAAAGACAATTATCAAACATACCAAAATACAAACGGAAGTTCGTGTTCGAATTTTTTTTCGCTTGAATATGAGTTGTTCGTAAAAGACGTTTCGTTTCCGGAAAAGGTTCGCCAATTTTCACAGAGGTTCCAGATTTGATCTACCGATTAAACATGGATAGTGATGTAAGATTGAGTTGTGGAGCTGTTGGAGATCCAAAGCCGATCATCAAATGGATACGATTTGGCCGGACAATATCGTTCAGCCCATCATTGGTGCTTGATCAAATCTCTCCACAGGATGATGGTGTTTATGAATGCACCGCCAGAAATGTGAACGGAAGAGCTGCAAGGGAGGTGAGAATCATTTTGATTGGATCAATTTCACCGGATTCCGAATTGAATCAGAATAGGTATGAATATGAACCTATCTTTTTTTGGTTGCAAATTATTTTCCCCTTGTCCACTGCTTGTCCTTGTCAGAGACCTGTTGAATCGAATTCTGGAGAATGATGAAGATTTCCGGATTGAGGATCTGATCACAAACGACGTATTGAAGTTTGTCGATCTTGTTAGGCTTTTGATGGCCATTTCCGATAATCAAACCCGATTCCAAGCAAACGATTTGGTTGAATCCAATCTACTAACACCACTTCAAGCAACGATCATGAACAATTTTACTGGTTGTGTTGGTGGATCACGTTTCGAAGCATACAATTGTGAGGAGGAACAACATCGACGATACTATTCCATAACCGGAATTTGCAACAATAAAGATCAACCATCAAGGGGATCATCGGTGGAACCATTTCTACGTTTACTGCCGGCCGAATATGATGATGGTCTGGTTAAGCCGATTGGTTGGTTCAATCGGAGCGATTCGAATTCGAATTCGAAACCTAATCCACGTTTGGTGACCGAAGAATTGCTTAGCACCGAAAAGATAACCAATGATCCGGTGAATAATCATCTGTTGATGCAATTTGGCCAATTTCTTGATCATGATATTAGCTTTGCAGCATTGTCGGATAATCGTAACATGCTGGAAAATGATATAATTGATTGTGAAAGATTATGCCAGAATGTGGAACCTTGTTATTCGATACCGTATCCGGGCGATGGCCGAAAAGGTTGTATTGAATTCAAACGGTCCGCCGAATATTGTGGAACCGGATTCACATCGGTGGTGTTAGGTAAACTGATCAAAAGGGAACAGGTAAATTTGTTGACCGCATATATCGATGGATCACAAATATACGGTAGCACCGATGAACTGTCGGATTTTCTGCGAAGTTCGATCCAAGAGGATAATGGTCTGCTCAATGCTACCAGGCTTGGTAATCGAACCTATCTGCCATTCAATAATCAACATTTGAACAATGATTGTCAACCAGAACCACGATCATTTTTCAACGAATGCTTTTTGGCCGGTGATCATCGAGCAAACGAACAGCTTGGTTTGTTGGTGTTCCATAATCTTTGGCTTAGAAATCATAATAGTTTGGCATCGAAACTCAAGTAAATGTAACTTGTTGCACATGCCATTTTAATGTTTGATTCATTTGGTTCACACACAAGGATTCTCCGACCCGAATGGTCCCGGGACAAAATATTTCATGAAACACGACAGATAGTGGCCGCTCAACTTCAGATCATCACATATCGAGATTGGTTGCCATTGATACTTGGATCAAAAGTATTTAGATTAAGAGTTCGGTTTCAGTGATGTTGATAAATTATCTGGAATATTCGTGTGCTAGGGAATGAAAATGCTGGGACAATATCAAGGATATAATCAAAGCGTAAATCCATCGATTGCAAATTCATTTGCCGCTGCGGCCATGAGATTCGGCCATACACTGGTGAATAAGTATTTGATTAGAAAACTGTTTGAAAATCATTCCCCAAACAATGGTGATTATCATTCCAAAACATCACATGATGAAATACGATTACATCGTGCATTTTTCAAACCCGACCTGTTGCTCACGCCCGGATTTTCCGATTCGGTGATGCTGGGCTTGTTGCTCACACCGCTCAAGAAGACCATTCCACAACAGGCCATCACTGATGAATTGACCGAAAACCTATTCAAATTATCCCGTTATAAGCCATTGGATTTATCCTCGATCAACATTCAAAGGGGGCGAGATCATGCACTACCTGGCTACAATAAATGGCGACAATTCTGTAATCTTAGGAAAGCCTCGACTTTTGATGATTTAAAATCAGAAATCAAGGATGCAAATATTCGCCGAAAATTGCAACGATTATATGGCCATCCGGATAACATTGATCTTTACGTTGGTGGCATACTGGAAGATAGCGATGAGGATGCTAAATTGGGACCAACGTTTCGTTGCCTTTTGGTCAATCAATTCAAACGGCTCAGAGATGGTGATCGATTTTTCTACAAAGTAAGCATTCGCTCATTCGATTCAATGATCTTTCGAATCTAACAACTTCGATCTAGAACACCGGACAATTTAGCGCCGAACAATTGAAAGAATTGGAAAAAACTACATTATCCAAATTGATCTGTTTGCATGGTGATGGTATCAAATCCATGGTGGACAATGCTTTCGTCCTGCCCAAACATCAATCTTGGCGCCAATGTGACCTTTTGGCAGATATTGATTTGACCAAGTGGTAATCGCACACCGGAAACGGTTGTATTGTATTGTTTGTCCTCCAACAAGGTTTATTGTTCAAAGACAAAATAAAACAGAATAATTGTAATAACCTAAAACAGACATCTAAAACATTAAAAATTTCGTGTGTTTCCCAGTGACAGCCAATTTATTGGTTTCCTTATTGTAAAGGTTGGCCATCAAGAATGCAATGTTTCGTCCCACTCTAATCGTTTCGGTTTCAATACGAATGGTATTGTTTTCCGGAATGGCCGATAAAAATGACAACGAAAGCTCAATGCTGACAGTATGTGGTGGTGGTGAATTTTGTGCTTCAAAATGTGCTCGCAATGCCATCGATGACATGGTATCCACCAATGTTGCACTCATTCCACCATGTAAACTATTCATTGGATTGCAACCATCTTTGGCCAGTGGCATCTCCGCAACGATTCGTCCTTTTTCTATGGTGATGAATTGTACCTGGGGAAAAACACATGCACACGCACAAACCGACACATTTAACATGAAACAATCTTCTGGATTATATATATATACCATGAAATTTAAGATGATTACCTTGTCCAGATTTCGATTAAAAGTACCATCTTGAATGCTTTTTCGAAAAAATGCTACAACCTTATCCCGCCACATGTTTTGGTTTGGTCACGATCTGTCTGGCCACTATCCAAAAAAGTATTGGGCGAGTATTTGCGAACAGCTGATCCACGAGAAATAGTACATTTTTCCGTGGCGTCATTGAAAATAAACACATTTGCTTATCACCCGATTGGTTTGGTTTTCATGATTTTAATTTGAGTTCGAAAAAAAATTTTACGTAAAAAAATGAAATTTTTGTTATAAAATTTAAAAAAAATTATTATCAATAATCAACTGGAACCTGTGGCAGACAAAGATTGTAGAAAGAATTCTTATCCCAAAACGATACTGGTCTCCAAGAGCAACCTTTCTTTTTATGAATGATCGCAACATTCTCCTCTCCGACATAGTGAGGGTCCAAAACCAAATATTTAACATTACCGGTGGTTTCATCAAAATCTACACCGATTATGGTGTGTGCCAATACACCACCACCGATCATGACCGGTGTGCCGTTCACTTGAAAATGTTGAATCAAATCTCGAGCTTTGTCGGATAGTTCGTTGGCAGAATTGATGGCAATGATTTTCGATTGTATCCCATACAGATGGCTCAACACATAGCATACTTCTTGCGAACCGATCCATTGGGAAGCGTTAAGAAAAGCGCCCGGTTTATCGCCAACATCGATCAATGCTTGCCGTATCTTTCTGTGATTTGGCACCTCTTTAATTTCGATATAACCTTGTAGTTGAAACCAAGAAATGATCGTCTGTAAAGATCTGTAAGCACAACCCCAACCAACATCATAGATATGATCTTGATTATAATGGAAATATAGGTATTTTCCTTTCACAATCGCACATTGGCCATTTTTGATGCCTGAACTTAATCCAACATGAACATTCATTAGTTTTCCTTGGCTCAAATTTTTCCCATAAGCATTGTTAAGTTTAAATGTTGGACTTGTCATTGGTACCAGATATTTCAAATGAATGTTCTTCCGTTGATTCTTGTATTGGTCGGTGTTTCGAATGTCTGGAAAAATGGCCCAGACAAAATGCGTATAATTGGGTGGATCATAAAAGTTGGCCACTTTTGGAACTTTTGGCACTTTAAAAGAATGATTTTCATCACCAACAATTAAGGTTTCTAGAAAACATTTCTTCATGCTGGTCACAATTTTTCGCATAGAGTTTACAAATAATTTATACAATTGTTGCAAATTGTTTTGCAATTGTAAATTAAAAAAAATCTTGATCATAAATTTCAAATCATAAGATTTGTCTTTTACCAGCAAATAGGAATCGGAATAGGAATCGGATTCGGAATCGGAAGAAAAAATATCGAAAAAAGGTTTCAGTTTAAATTGAAGAGTGCTTTTACTATTTTTAAGCTGTTTTTGAGATTTTTCTATCATTTTCGTTTTCATGTTGGTCGGAATTTCTAAGTCCTTAAATTCGTCAAATTCAATCTGATTATAAAGATCTTCAATCAGAATGTTCGGTATATCTTTTCCGTCAATGGTGAATGATGATTTTTCCAAATAAAATACGCAATCATCGTCTAGTTTTTCTAGAATTGCTTGAAACGTTTTTTCAATTTCTTTTAGGCAATTATCATTGACTGTAAATTTTAAATCGAAAATATGATCCAGCTGAATTTTTGTGACGAATTCTAAAGCTTCTTGATAATCAACAATTTGAGGTTCACATTTTGATAGCTTTTTTGTCTTGATATCATACGTTTGAAAATTTTTCGCATTATCCCGATAATTAAATGTCAATAGTTTACCGGATTTTTTATCTTTAGTCAATTCATCACAATATTTCAAGATTGATTCTTGGTCGAAATCATCCAGGAAAAAAGCACCGTTCAAAATGTTGCCCGGTGGAATATCTTCAACCAAATCCGAACATCCAATACAATAGGAGCAATTGTTTTGAGATGACGTAAATCCAAAAATGATCCCTTTGTGGACCGGAATTTCAGAATTGTTCTTAGCAAAATGATTCAAACGCTAAATCATAAAATTAGTTTCGATAATAACAATATGACAAAAACAATAAAAACTTACCTCATCCAAAGTGTTGAGGATTTTGTACACTTTTCCCGACGACATCACGAATAAAAATGAAGATCAGCAGTCGACTATTCACTCTGGTGACAAATAAACTTGACCGTTGACTCAAACTCAATCTTGGCCACGTGTCAATGTTTTCCGGGTAAAAAGTGAACAACAAACGAGCATGAACGATATTGATTGTTTCTTGCAAAAATCGATTGATGGAGGCCAATCGTTAGAAATCGTTAGAATTTCATTTAGAAATTCTGAAAAAATTATAAAAAATTTTTATAAATTTTAACAATGAAAAAATTTTCAATTTGGTTTGATTGGAAATTCAACAATCAATTTCGCATACATTGTTTACTTACGGCTCACCGAAGAAATTTTTTCTTCTCATTTCTCATGCCCGCTTCTGATTGGCTAATGGCCAAAATTTGAAATCAAAAAAAAAAGTTCAACGTTCATTTCTGTTCAAACGGTTTTCGCTGCCATACCAACCAACCACTGTGATTGTTTATTTATTCTGACAATTATTTTGCGACAATTTTCTATTTTCATTGCTTCTGTTTGATTTTTTTCCATTTGAAAACCAACCAACCAAGAACTTTGCAAAAAAAATATGAGTTTGATCAATACCAATGTTCTTTCACCTAAGACCAAAGGCAACGTTAATGTTGATCGATCATCGGCATTGAAACGATTACAGAAAGAATTGATGGAATTGATGATGTGCGCTGATAAATCCATATCGGCTTTCCCGGACGGAGAAAATTTATTCAGGTGGGTTTTGCTCCGTGATAATGAGAATTATTGATTCCAAGTATTGATTATTCAATTACATCGATCTGTTTCAGATGGATCGCAACAATAATTGGACCAAAAGAAACGGTTTACGATAAGCTTTCATTCAGAATGATCATCACATTCAGTTCTCATTATCCATTTCAAGCTCCAAAAGTGAAATTTTTGAACCACTGTTTTCATCCAAACATCAGTCGTTCGGGAGATATTTGTTTGGATATTTTAAAGGTACCACAAATCATTCGAATTATTTTCCCCGAAAAAAAATTTCTCAAAACATTCCAATTCGAATTTTTTTTTCGTTTTCGACAGGAAAACTGGTCCGCTTTGTATGATGTCCGTACGATACTCTTGTCAATACAATCATTGCTTGGTGAACCAAATTTGGATAGTCCGTTGGATGTACAAGCAGCAGAACTTTGGGGACATCAAGAATATCGTAAATTTGTTTTGGAAAAAATTAAATTACCTATTGAAGAATAATTAGCGCAAACCGTATATCAACAATTAGCAAAAAATTCATAAATTGAAAATTCACGATTGTCGACATGTTCCGGCGTTCAAAAAGGTGAACACAAAAATTAGGATTTTGATAATTTTTAATTAATAAAATAAATTAATTCAACTGGCTATATTTATAATTCTTTTTTTTTTCTCGTCCACGATATAAACAACAATTTTTTCGAAGAATTATTCGAAGCAAAAAAAAGAGGACAGGAAAAGAGAGCAGCTCACATATTGAATATTTTTTCGAAATTTAATAATTTATAAGCTTTAACGATCTTCCTAAACACAACGTACGAAGAGAACTTCTTTTTGTTTTTGTTTTGTTTTAAATTAAAAGGAGATAGAAGCGAGAGAAGAGAACAAAATAATGAACAAAATAAAAATAAAATCTTTGTTGGCAGGCGTCGCATCATCATAACATCACAGCCAACGGAATCAGTATCAATATCGAATTGGAGAGAGAGAGAGACAGATAATATATATTTTTCGGGTAAATCATCATCATTATCATCATTATCATTATTCTTATTATCAGTGTGGGTGGTTTGCATTGTGGATCGATTATGGTATCGATGGATTATTGGAATTGGCTGCCAATGTTAGTTGATCACTGACTTTTTTGGCGGTGAATATCACACCACGGAATCCTTTGACCGATGTCTGGGAATTTGAGGAGAATTTTTTGAAAATTAATATTTTGATTTTTTTGGCGGGAAAAATTTTGAAATTCAAATTTTTTTTTTTGAAAAAAAAATTTGCTCACCTTTTTCTTGGTACCATTTAAATATTCTTTATACATATCCGAACGTAAATATCTGGGATATGAATCATTTTTCATCAATTGATATACATGGCCGGCGGCCTCATCAAAAATCCATCTATTATTCGGATTGCTTTCCATATTTTTCTTGGTGATTTCATACGATTTGGAATCTATATTTATTGGACAATTGGCGTCTGTGAACAAACAAAATGAGACATGAGATGGTTAGACGATATCACCAAAAAAATAAAAAATAAATTCAAAATACCTGATCCTAAGTATTCGTTCCAAATTTCCTGGACTTTGGCGGCCACATCTTTGGTGTGGACACATTTTAATTCTTGAACGGCGTCCCAAAATCTTTGGCGGGACAATTTTTTTTTTTGAAAAAATCAAAAAACATTCCAATCAAAATGAGCTAGCTTACTTTAAATTTTCAGCAGAAAATTCTTTTTCTAAAAATTTAAAAAATTGTTCACGACCAGCCGCATCTTTGAGTAATTCTTTCAATGAGAATGCCCAACGACGAACACGACGACAAGGGACATCTTTGCTGTTGTGTTGTGTTGGTGTGGGTGTGAACATTCATAGAGTGTGAACGAAAACAAATTTGAAAAAAAATTAGAAAAAAGTGCGCGAAAAATAAATTATTTGAAATTTATTACGTTTGTCTTTCCATTTCCCAGAATTCTGGTGAATCACTAATCCAGGGATTTGGAGGAGTCTGCCATAGTGAACACAAGCAAACATAAATAATACATAATGAAAATAATAATAATTAGAATTATGATGATGATGATGATGATTATGAAATCCAACAACAACAACAATACCCCTTTGCTTGGCTCCAATGGTGTTACAAATGGATCATATTCTGCCCATTGTTCATAGAATGATGAATATAATTCGGCAATTTTGCTGATTTTCACTCCACCGATCCTATGATCAAGTCTAATACGTAGTGCATCACATTCACGTTTTAGTATTTCAATCTTTTCCGCTTCATTCACCGGACTGATACGACCACCACCAACCGAACAGGCCAAATGCTTTAGGATGAATGAAATGATTTTTAGGAACAATCAGAAAACACACATTAATAAAAACAACTTACAGTGGAAATTTTCACTTTGGAACTTTTCAATGGTTTATGCATACGACAAGCTTTTTTAATATCAATTTCCGTTGTATTGACACTTCCGGGCTATAATCAAAGGGGCAAACGAAATTCAGAATCAGAATCAGAAACGGAAATCCAAGAAGATTCAGCAAAACAAAACGAAAAACAAAAACAAAAATTTGTTTGCATACAACCGGCCTATGGACATCCCAGAATGCTCTTTCTTGTGAGTCCAGGACTTTACGTTCCAATTTATCACGTTTCTTGTCGACTCTGGAAATTTGAGAACGAGAATGAGAATTTTGAGAATCATCAATGAAATTATTATCAATTGTTATTTAAGAAATTGTTATTTACTTTGCTTGAGCTTCGGCTTGCATGAATATGAATTCCCATTTTCTGCTGAACATTTTTTGTAATCTGGCCAAATTTTCCGCCTCATAATCGGCCAATTCCAAACGTGTCTTGTTCTGCATGGTACGTTTGCATAGATAAACAGCATAATCGGTGTTTTCCGGTTCCCAACAATTTGAAGGCCAAAAGTATGGTGTTTGAAAACGATAAAATGTATTATCAGCTTTAACACTGCACAATGGTCAATGGTGGTCAAGAAAAATAGTCAATTAGAATCAGAGTTGATTGAATGTTTCAATTCAAAACCTTAAAACATGATCATCGATCGGAAAAAAGTATCCATGCGAAGCCATCAGATTGGCAATGTGTAATGCTTCTTGTTGATCATCCAATTCCAATTCTCTCATCATCCATGCTATTAGATCGGCACCAGTGAAAACGCTTGGAATTTTTGACATGAAACTCTTCACCGTTCGCACCGGTACACCGGTCTGTTCATCTTGCATTTTCTCAATGATTTGTTCCATCTATGAAGGAAGACGAATGAAACATGGAGAAACAAAAACAACAATGATGGATTTAGGATAATCAAGTGGATAATCCAGAATCTAATAAATACTTTATTATAGACAATTTGATTGGGATTCCAATTTTCACAATTATTCGATGAATCATTCTGTGATCCATCACCACCACCACCATTATTGCCCGAAGATGAATTTGAGGCTTCGGAAAGTGCCTTTATATGACGACGAGTATAACTATATGCCATGCACACCGTCAACGAAATATTTTGATTTCGGTCGATGATGTGGATGTGGATGATTATGATGATTATTATTATAATTATTTTATCATTCAACAACAACAACAAATTGAAACAGAATCCAGAATTTGGAACAAATTTGGAACAGACACGATTGAAACATGTCATCAAAAACTAATAATTATCATTGATTGATTCCTTTGATGATGATATGATATGAGATTCTTGGTGTCGGATGCAAATCACAACAACACAAACACACCGCACACATATTCTTGTTCTGACATCGATCTGGTCCAGCACAAGCAGCGTCCGCCCGTCCGTTCACAATCACAATCACGTCAATTTCCAATTAAAATGGTCGTTTGTTGTTGTTGTTGTTGATGGTTCTAGGAATATTCTTTTGCACTCGCTCACCCAACACACACACACCCGCTCGCACACGCAAACAAACACACCTTAACGTGTATTTATAGAAGAAGAAGACGAAGACCAAGAACAAATTTGTTTCCGTTTATCTATCTTGTTGTTGAACCGCGCGTTGGAAAGATGTTTTTATTTTTCGCTCGCTCGTTCGGTCTCGGCAACTAAATCGATCTGCTTCGATGGAATCTCGTGCATCAGAATCCCAATCATTGGACACCAATATAAACGCGAAGATGACAAATGAAAGATGAATTCTTGACTCTTGAACTCTCTCTCTCTCTCTCTCTCTCCGCTCGCTTGCTGTAGCTTTGGCTTCCTATGTATGGTCGCCGTGCCGTGTTTGTCTCCGTTTCTCCGTCTCTCGGTTATTTTCCTGAGTTTATTTTTTTTTTTTCGTTGGGGATAACTTTGGCCAGTTGTTAGTGTGGTACCAGGTTACGTAAGAGAAGAACAACAACAACAACCAGAACAAGACGAGGAAGAAGAACCGAACCGAACCACCACCAATATTATTATTTTGGTGGTGGTGTGAAGAGCAGTCGCATTCCATTTTACACAGAATCCACACACACACACTTGCCATTGCCAAAGCCAATTCTCGTCACTTCAATATTCTAGCAGCAACGGAAGCATCCGTTCGACAATCCTGGTTGTTATATTTCTTATGATTATCGTGTCCGCCGAGAATATAGTTTGTAGTGTGATATATACCCGATATTGAATGTATACCCGATGTATTATTTTATGGACACACTATATAACGGGAATCCCTGCGATTTTTATTTTCTGAATGAAAAATATTATTATTATTCGTATTATTAGTATTTCAATCATTAGTGAGCCATCTATCGATTCCCCGTGGTCGTTCAGGCAGGCAGCGTCAGCATCAAGAATCCGGAATCCGATTCGATTCCCAACAATATGCCGGAAAAAGTGTGTGTGTGTGCATGTGTGTGGGTGTGTACAGGTCAAAATGTTATACAATGAAAAAAAATAATATCACATTTTTCATATGGAACAAAAAAACGCGGGAATCATCAATTTTTTTGAATCAAATCAAGCATGGAGACTAGATTGGGATTAGCGGTGGCAAACAGTCCATCTTTGTTCATGACATCCGACCCGAAACTGTAGTTGATTTTTTCGCCTTTTAACGTTAGCATTGTACCATCGGTGGCATATTTCAATATGGCGTCCGGTGCACAGATATCCCATTTTTTTATGAACGTTTTGTGCAAATAAATATCAGCATTCCCCATTAGTAATTGTAACGTTTTATAACCAGAACCGGCTGCTTCGATCAATGTTACATTGGATAGATGAGGATTATTCTCCATCCAATGTTCAACATCTCCTTTGTGCGATCGGGATATAATGATTCGAATTTTTTCAGCGGATTTTAGTGGCGCGTCTGATGTGAATTTTTTCGTTAATAATTTTCGATCAATACCGAATTTGGTGGCCCAATAGGTTTTCGCAATGAATGGCTGATGTATGACACCGATCAATGGTTGACCATTTCTAACCACACAAACCATTGTTGTTACATATTCTGTCAGGCCTTCACTGTATTCTTTAGTGGCATCCAACGGGTCAATCCAGATGACCAATTCATCCAGGTTCAAATGGATATCATCCGGAATGGTGGCGTATTCATCGTGTTTCAAGTATTTTTCCACCCGAAGCAAATCAATCACATCAACATTTTGAAAATTCTCCTCCGATATGATCCGTATTCCAGGAAATGAATAAAGCAATGAATTGACCATGGCAACATTGGAATTTTTATCACCATCGGTCAAAACATCGACAACACCTTCCCGGGTTTTTCCTTTTACATTTACCCCAAGGTCATTTTGTTGTCTGGCCTTTTTCACTTCGATTCCGCCTTTTTCTGCGGCTAAAATGCAAGCTACAAACATCCGGAATCGTTTTCAAAACAAGAATTTAACCACCAAATCCAACAACCAACCAATAGATACTAACCAATGAGCAAATGTTTAAAATTGACCACATGAGATAAGCTATGATATGATCTGCTACTGTTCAACAGCCGTGATTCTTGTAATTGGAACACATAATACCACCACAGATAAATTAACAGTAAAACAATGGTAAAATATACCAAAGTTTTTAGCCGAAATTGTATCACATATGGCAACATGACTCAAACTGCTCGAAATCTGGGAATCGGAAAGCTTCCAAAAGAATCAAACAAGAATCGAACCCAGAATTTGCCTCGAAACAAAAAAAACAAACATTCCAAATTGGGGCGACAGTGCTTCCTTCTGGTGACCGGAAAACTAAACTTTTTCGAAATTTTGAATTTCCAAAATTTTTATGAAAACACACTAACAAGGCGCGAGATTCTTGCTTGCTTGAGCTTGCCTGCTGCTTGCTTGCGCTTTTCCATCCAACTGCGTGCATTTGAGTGGGCACGCTTGGCGCCTTGTTGTTCTTGTGTCCTTCGCCTGTGCGCCCTGGCGCCATGCATAAATGTCACAGGGCGCCATGAACAAAGCGAAAATATGGCGTCATAAAAAAAACACTAGCAAATGCTTAAAGTGTGGTATCTTTCATTCTGCCATTTCTGTTTCTTTTTCTTTTATGTTTTCTTGCTCGCTTCTTTGTGTGCTTGCACGTTATATCCATATGCATGGCGTCATTCGATGGCGCCCTCACCACACACACAGTTACATTTATACTTCAACACACACACGCCCGTGTGTACAAGGCTAAATCTTCGTTGTAATGATGATGATTATTATGGTGGTGGTTGAAATCCAATTCTCAACCTGACCAGCCAGCCAATACGCTTGCGCCGTAACCCAATCTTTACGACACTCGGGATTCTTCTTCTTCTTCTGTTGGGGAAGGAGAGGTCGCCCGATCCACGGTGGTGATCCGCGCGAGCAGCAAACCTCGAAGCTGTAAGCAAGCAAACAAACAAGCCAACGACGACAAACGACAACGACAGCCAACCAACCATCATCAACTATTCTCCAACTGCTTGCTTGCGTTGGATTGCTCCCTGATCGCCACCATAATCGTCAATGGCAATTTGGACACCAAGGGATACTCTGACTGGCTCTTCCATGGCAAGGAGTATGATGTTGGCGAGAAGACAGTAGAAACTAACACGACTACAAGGCAAGGCAAGGCGATGGCATATTAACACACACACACGACGATGTGTGTATAACGTTGGTTAGGTTGTTGTTGTCGATGTCGTTTGTGTAATAATAATAAAAAATATCCACAAAAAAATGCCGAGAAGACCTCGAAGGTGAGGCTTCTAATATCATCATCAATGTTGTCGATGTCGATGTCGCTGTCGTTGTTGTGATTGGGTGGGCGCGCTTTTCGTTCTCTCACTTCGTTCTCTGTGTGTTTCACTGTTTCGCTTTCTCACCACCACCGCCACCACTCTTCTTGTTGTTGTTCTTCTTCTTGGTGTGTGTTGTTGCGGCGACTGTTGCGCCGCCAGGCCAGCCTTCAGCCTTCAAACACATCATAGTATTTCAACGAGTGAAAATTATAGCGAAAAAATAGTGTACGAAAAACACACACACACACAATTTCACCAGCTTGAAAAAAGGAAGCAACAGCATCAACAGCACCGAAAAAGCATTGTATAACTTGCGTGTGTGACTCTGACTCTGACTCTGACTCTGACTTGCTCTCTCACCACACCACCACCATCAACAGCAACAACAACAACATCGACCATCATCACGCCAACCAAATGGCATCATCAAGTGACTAGAACAAGAACAAGAATAAGAAGAAGAAGAAACTAAACATAAAATTTGATCAACGGCACCGAACGTTATGTGGTGGTGATCATCATCTTTGACCTGCGAACTTTATCCATCCATCCATCCGCCAATCATATTGAGAAACTTTCCAGAAAGAAAGAAAAAGAAAAAACAAAAAAGTTACCAGCGAAATTGGTAAAATTCTCTGGTTGCCAGTTTGTTGTTGTTGTTGTTGTTGGTTGATGGTTGATCACCATTTTGAAATGTGCCCTGGAGTGGAGTGTTGTTGAACATCGCCACCATTACTGACATCGACAACGATAACGACAACCACAACAACAACGTGTATTAGTGTGTGTGTGTGTTTAAGTGCATTGTTTCATCATTTTCATCACAATCATCATCTCCATTTTTGAAATAATTTGGATTAATTTAGTTTGTGTGTTTGCGTGAAAAATTCAATCCAATCTTCAAACGAAACGGTGCTGGTGTTGTCGTCGTCGTTGGTGTTGGTTTACAATATCATTCTATTTCGAAGCCAAGTTTACAAATTCGAATTCAAAAAGAAAATGCTCGTTTTGTCACCAATCGATTTGCCGAATGATGATGAGCACGTGAAACATCGAGAGCCAAACACATTGGCATTTTTGGACAACGATAATCTAAATCTTGGCGTTGGAACGGTTTTTATCACTGAAGACAGGTAAGCAAATTTGAGAAATCCGAAAAATATTCCCAGATCCCAGCCATTGGTTGTCATTATTCTGACTGACTGACTGTGTGTTTATGGCGCCACCGAATGGCGCCTTGTTGGTCCAGTATGATCCGGTACCATGATGGTGCATGTGTGCCATCATCATCATCATACACTTTGCCCACACATATCCCCTCTCTTGGACGGTGGCGCATGTCCTTTCCTCTTTGTGCTCTTTCTTTTTTTTCGGTCTTCCCGTGCTGGTGCTCTTCACCACCAACCATCTTGGCGTCGTGCTCGATGTTGACCTCTTTTAACCAGAGTCCCGTATATTGGTGTGAGTGTGTAGTGTGTGTGTGATATAACCAAACGTATAATTGCCCGCCAACCAACCAAGCAATGTACATTTTACTCACACACACTACATGCTATCTATTTTTTTTCGTTTTTTTATTATTATTTCACAATTGCAGCGGCAGCAGCAGCAACATTTCCCCTTTTGTCTTTTAACGTTTTGCGCCTTTCTGTTCAACGTGTGTGTGTGTGTGTCTTCCCAAAAGGTCATCGAGCATACGACGTCTCGAGAAGCCTTGGCGTATTGAGGTTAAATTTGCAGTATCTCTATATGCGTGTGCGACTAGGTATCTGTATGTGTGCATGCAGTTGAAGCGGTTGTGGTGGTGGTGGTGGTTGTATCAGTTATCACGATTTTTTCCCTTTTGCACAACCTTTTTTTTCGTTGTTGTTGTTGTTGATGTTGATTTTCCACACAGTGTGTGTGTTTCCACCTTGGCCTTTTGCTTTGAACTTTTGCTCTATAACACACTTTTTCGGGGTTCATCTTTACCGATCCGATCATCGTCATTGGTGATGCTGGCTGACTGGCTGGGCTGGCTAGGTGAATCCGCAAAACGTTAAACAACCGAAAACAAAAAAAATTATAAAGTTTAACATATAAAGAGCAACATCGACATCATCAACAACAACGACAACAACAAACCTTAAATTGTTTGAGTGGTGGTATATATTTGATTTAGAAATGTTTTCATCATCACATCATCATCATTTTTCAAAAAATAATTATTCAAATCACAATTCAATTCAATTTATTTTCATTTTCAAACATTCTCCAAAAAAAATTTCAGGTTCATTTGGCGTCCGGATAACGGTATTGGTTTCCATTTGACATACCCTCAAATATCATTGCATGCAACTTCAAAAGATTTAAACAATTTCCATTCCGAATGTCTTTATCTAATGTTTGAAGATACGGATAATAATCATGATGATCATAATGATGCGACAACAACAACAACAACAACATTGAATCAAAACGAACATGATTCAAACGAATCAGGTGAGTTTATTTTGGAGAAATTTTCATAAAATTCTATTGGAACACACTTACCCACCCCCGCCCATTATTCTTGATTCGAATTCTACGAATCGTTCGATTTCGAACGGAATTCGTCTATTGATTCTGAAACGAATTCCAACACAAAAAAAATAACCAATCGTAGTTCAGGCCAAACAACATTCTTATCGACAAATGTGATGAAATAGATAGTAATCTTTGTCTTTTATTCTTCTTCTCTCTTATTCCTTTTTTTCTTGATTCTAGTCTACGACAACTACTACTTGACTTCTTCATGTTACCGAAAACGATTTGAAAATTTCTAGACACACATACACGCACGCCCATAAACATACCATATGCAGACACACCCTCTGTTCATATAACCTTAGTGAAACACACACACACACACAAGAATTATCTCGGTGAATTCAATTTTGTACACCCGCTTGTTTGTGTGTAGTACGTGTTTTGTGCGGTGGGGTGTGTATGTTTTTTTGTACTTTGCTTTTGTTTTTCGTATTTTTTATCAATATTGTTCTCGTTGTTGATGCTGTTTATCTGCATTCAATTCATTCATTCAAATGTTGCCTATAACCTGTGTTACAATAATATTACTACAGCTCGTCAATAATTTTTGTTACCAAAAACAAACAAACAAACAAACAAACATAACGGTAACCGAAATAGTTACCAGTTTAATGATTTTATCTAAAGAGTTTTATTCATCGTTATTATTATTTTTATTAACTACAACACACCATTATTATTGTCCCGGTTGAAGTTGAAGCAGCAGCAGCACAAGCCCGTTGAACCCATATTTTGTTCCAAAGCAATTCTTTTTCGAAGCTTTTTTTCCTCTCGTTTTTCATTGTTTTTTTTCGTTCGTTGTTGTTGTTTTTTGATTCTTTCGCTCTCGCTCTCGCTCCCATTCTCACTCTCATTTTTTGCGTTTCCGTTTTGTTTTTGCCTGTTTGTTTTGCCCATCCGTTTGTTTGTTCGTTCGATGCGATCGTTCGTTCGATGCGATCGTTCGTTCATTCGTTCGCTAGTTGATTGGTTGTTTGTTGAATCTTGTTCCGTTCTTGTTTATATCAAAACACTACTACGAAAGAAATAGTTGTTAACAAATTCTGTAAATCATTCTCGGTGGACAACACGAAACCGGTTCGATATATAAGAAAAAAAAACACCCATACATACCACGCCCACACACACCCATCTAAAACAAATTTTCAAATGTAACTGTGATTATGGCATCGCAATTCTTGAACGAACAAGAGATGGTCAACAAAATGATCAACGATAATCGTTCAAATGAGAATATTTCGAATTTTAAAGTGAAATGTGAATCAGATAGCCCTTCAAGCGGTGCAGAGAATAGTATTGGTGATGAACCGGAAACTGAATTCATCAGTGTACCAACATCACCAAGTGCTGTGGTAGGGATGGGTGTGGATTATCCAAATTCGCCATATAATTCTGGTTCAGAATATCCGATGAGCCGAAGCCCAGAAGATAATGATAATCGTGAGGATACACCGCCACCAATGCATTGCAATACGAATCGTGGCAGCGGCGGCGGTGTTCCTATTGGTATTGGCGGCGGTGGTGTTCCTATTGGTATTGGCGGCGATGGTGTTCCTATTGGTATTGGCGGCGATGGTGGTGGAATAAATTTCAACAACAATTCCACAACAAATCTAAATCAATCAGGAGACAGGAAGACGTTTGAGTTTTGTGTGGTTTGTGGTGATAAAGCATCTGGTCGTCATTATGGAGCGATATCGTGTGAAGGTTGTAAAGGTTTTTTCAAACGAAGTGTCCGCAAACAATTGAATTATGCGTGTAGAGCCAATCAAGAATGTGAAGTGACCAAACACCATCGTAATCGGTGCCAATTTTGTCGATTACAGAAATGCATCCAAATGGGTATGCGTGCCGATCATTGCCAACCGGAACGTAAACCGTTGGCCCTTGAAAATACTACTAGTTCATCATCAACATTTCAAACATTACCGACAACAAGTAGTACAATATTGATAGCAGCCGCCAATCAATCATCAGCAGCAGCAGGAGGAGCACGTTCCACGAATCCGGCCGTTTCATCATCATCTTCATCATCCTCGGCTGCGGTGGTGGCAACTTCGATGCCCAACGCATCATCATCACATTCACCCAACAATACATTGAGGACCGGTGCCGGATCTAGGTGTAGTGGTGGTAGCGGCTCGGCTGTTTCTGTTGCTTCATCAGCTGCCGCGGCCGCCGCTGCTGCTTCAACGACGGCAGTAGCAGTTAAACAAGAGATGAATAATATTTTTGATAATCAAACCGCCTTGTCCATAATTGAAGCTACCGCTTGTGGTAATAATTTTAATAATAGTCAACAAATTAATACTACTAAAAATAATGGTGACCTTAACACATTGGCCAATGTGGTGTCCAATTTGATTGCCTTCAAACAAGTAAATGTGGCCGCCGCTGCCGCTGCAAGTCAATTAAATCAACAACAACAACATCAGCAACAACAACAATGTCTGGAATATGGTCCGGAAAAATGGATCAAAACTTCCGAGGATTCAATGGTGGTTGTTGAGGAAACGACGCAACATCAGCAAGAAAAATCATTGATGCAAACACCGAAAGAAAGCAATGAGAATGAAAGATCTGGTCAAAATTTAATGATTACCAAAGCAGCGTTCGATGTGATGGCGAAAATAGTGTCCGGTAGTAAGATAACATCTGATCAAGAATCATTATTCTTATATGGTGCAATGGATGCATTCGGGGGCCCCGGTTCGGAACAAGAAAATCTGATCGATATTGATGGGCCCATATTGAATGAGCAGCATTTTAATTTTAATCTGGCACCACCTGTAGCGCCCAATTCATTCATGTCATTACAATATATTTGTGAATTTGCTTCCCGTTTATTGTTTCTATCTGTACATTGGGCACAATCCATAGCAGCTTTTCAGAACATGTCGCATGAGGTTCAAACATCATTGATACGTGGATGCTGGTGTCAATTGTTCGTGTTGGGCTTGGCACAAACCTCACAAGTAATGTCATTGGCCACCATATTATCGGCGATCATAACACATCTGCAAACGACCTTACAACAAGATACTCTTTCATTACAACGAATCAAACAGGTTACCGATCATATTTGTAAATTACAAGATTTTGTCAATACATTTCAAAAGCTTAAAGTGGATGAACGAGAATATGCCTATCTAAAATCGATCATATTGTTTAGTCCGGAAAATGTTGGCATCAGATTGAATAATAGACAAATTGAACGATATCAAGAGATGTGCGCAAATGAGCTAAGAAATTATGTACAAACAAATGTTTCGGCGGGAATCAATCATGATGATTCCACTTCCACAGCATCATCATCCACATCACCATCATCATCAACGATAGATCGTTATTCTAAATTAATATTACGCCTAATACCTCTACGTTCATTGTTACCCAGCCTAACGGAGGATCTGTTCTTTTCTGGGCTGATTGGAAATGTCCAAATCGATAGTATAATACCGTACATATTGGATATGGACGCTAAAGAGTTTACCAATCAATTTGCCTCAGCCACAATGTCAACGACAGCATCAGCAACCGCAACAACAACCATACCATCAAATGATCTAAGTGGTGCTACTGCAACTGGTGGTAACAATCGGCCCAAATCCACTGATACCACATGATATGCCTTCTTATTCTTCTCTTCAAAGCCTAGCTTTCTATGATCATTTTTTTTCTATAAAATTCAAAAAAAGCCAACATCCACATCCATCTAATCCACATTTCCGTTGGTCGATTATTACATCATTGTCATTGTTTTTTTTATATAATTTTTTTTTTGCTTTTTTTTGCTGAAATCAAGTTTTATTATAGCTGTTTTTCTCGTTTCTTTTCATTTTTTTTGTTTTGTTAAATATTCGGATTTTTTTTCGTTTTCTTTTGAAATGTTTATCACCTCTCACACACCCACACTCACTCACTAACACCCCAAAAAATGCATCTGCATACACCCATCTACATACATACCCACCACCAACCAACCAAACAAACCAACCCGGTATAAACGAATCGTTACAATTGTGTACCATATGCAAATTTCCCGCCCTTTTTCCCAAATAGTGAAATTTTAAATTTTTTTTGTGCGAATATTTAAAAAAAACGATTCCATTTTTATATTATCACACACACACACACACTTATTACTAAAAAATATTTATCAAATCACAAACGGACGTTATTCTTTCTCTCGCTCTCTCTCTCTCTCTCTTTCTGATATTATTGTTTGTTATCGAATTTTTACCTGTTATATGACTGTCACAAAATGTGTTTTTTGTACAGGAATATTATTGCTCTCTCCTTCTTCTCCTTCTCTCTTTATCAATATTATTCTTCTCGACAATATTGATGATTAGATCACAATTATTGGTAATTTTGTTTTTCTATCAACAACAAACATGTGGAAGCGCATATAAAACGAAATAATTGATGAATTAATGAATTAATTATTAATAAAAATGAAAATTTCATATTCGTGCAATACCAAAAAAAATTACCCTGGATTGTTTTGAATGTTGTTTTCGTTGTTGTTGAATATTCTGCATGATGATGAATTCTATTATTATGGTAATCGTGATAATCGTGCAGCTAAAAAGAAATTGAAATAAATCATGTCATATTTTTTTGATACTTCAGATCATAATAATGATCATCATCATGATGATGATGATGGTGGAGATGAAGATGGAAACCATATTCATGAATTACGTTTGGTACCCGAAGATCTGACCAAGATTGATGCCATGTATCAGGCTCTGTCGGAATGTCAACAGTTGCATCCGGATCCGGAAGATAGTGTTGGATCAGCAGACGAGGACGAGGAGGATGATGATGAGGATGGTGGTGGCGACGACGAATATCGCAATGATCGTGGACCAGCAGCAGCAGCGGAAACCAACAACAATTATGGAGATGATATGGAACCAATGGATTATTCCAATGGACAATTTGATGATGCTCAATGATGTGAGAATGGGATAATGATCATGCTCCACTTTTTTCTTCTATTTCATACCATAAAATAATCAATCAATCAATCAAAACTAAAAATGATGACTAAATACTGAATAAATAAATAATTATTCTTGATTAACCGTTTGGATCCCAGACGTTTTTTAAAAATCCGTGTCGAAAAATCCCAAGAAGCGCGATCGCGCTTTCGTTTTCATAGCGTTACAAAAACGCTGGGTTTTTTCGACATAAAATCTGAACAGCGCGATCGCGCTGCTTGGGATCCAAACGGTTAAATAACAGTCTTTTTCGGTCGGATTGGTTCTATCAATAGTTTGACTGGTTTGCAAATCTCGATAACAAGATTATCTTCAGACCTGTTGCTTTTGATACCGCTACTTTTGGTCAACAACGAACTATATAATTGATTGGTGTTTAACGATGATGATGATACATCACGAAAATCCAGCAACAAATTTATCTCCACATATGATGCGCCCGACCAAACACCCTGGGATGATAGGCATATTTTCGAGACTAATCTATAATTTTTGATGCTGCTGCTGCTGTCACCCGAACCCACACGATTCTCCGGATTCCGGATTCGAAACTCATTCAATTTAGGCTGTATCAATTGTATCTGTTGATCAGGATATTGGATTTTGATCCGGATGTTTTTGATTTCCTGTACATTCTCCACCAAAGCAACAAATGGTACTTCAAGAACAAGACCAGCGGTGAATTTCAGTGCACCATCAACCTTTTCTCGTGGTTCCAAAATTTGCGCCCTAGTGATGGTGATCTTTTTGAAATCTTGAAACGAACCACTATCCAGAATATTGTCCAGATCACATATTTTCGAAATGGATGAATTTAGAAAAATCGGCTGCAAAGCCCGACCAACAGTGCCCGGTCGAGGTTTATCCAAAGCAGCAATAGCCTGAAACATCACGTTAACAATCTCGGTCAATGTGACCCTATGTTGACGGGCAAGTTTCTTCAGTAAATTCATTTCGGAAAGGAATGCATCACAAAGGCCCAAAGCCGATACATTCGACCCGTGGATGATGGCCACCAATTGTAAAGCCATGGCTTTGATTCTGGTTTGTTGAATGCATATTTTATGCACTGGTTTAAGCCCTTGAAAACAATTGAGCATGGTGAATGTGGAGCTTAATAATTGTTGAAATGAAGAACGAAATATGCTTGATTGAGATGGTGACAGCAGAAACGTGTTGATCCAATTGTTGTTCGAAACGATTTTTCTCAACGATATTTGACATTGTAGATAGGTGGAGAAAAATGTACAAGCAGGCTCAATAGTAGAATGTAATGATGAAAGCTTGTGAAGATCATCGATGGCATTGGAAAGTGCCGACATTTGAACATGTACTGAACATTTTCCCACTAGAAACAGATTTCTAAGTCTTTGGATTATTTTTACGAAAAAATTATCACAACTATCCATATCGACAATAAGATTTATGTTGGATATTTTATCAAACAAATGATCCAATGATGGAACCAAATGTGGATAAGAATCCTTCAAATAGATATAATGTCTTCGGGTGTGTTTCTCCAACAATTCAATCATTATTGGACAATCTTTGGCCGCATTGAACACCAATATCAGAATGGCAACATATTCTGGATCGTTCAATGGACTTTCGGTTAGCTTGAAAAATGGATGAATAAACAATAATTCTCGAACCAAAGATAATGTAAGATAAACATTGTTTTGGCCTAATTTTTGGAAACAACTCCAAATGGATTCTCTATCCGATGGATAACGTTTTAGATTTTCCAACAAGCTAACAGTGGTAGATCTCAAGGCAACATTGGATGCTAGTTTACAATTGGACAACATTGTATGCAATGCTTCACGGATTCCGCTGGAATAATCTTCAAGCACAGCAAGGATAATATCGATTTGATCCTCTCTCAACGTGATATCGTTACAACTGATCTTGGTCAAACATTGTATGGCTTTTAGCCGTATTTCCTGTATTTCATCATTGAACATATCGACTAGAAAATCCAAAGAACGATGCGCAAAAGAGGGGTATACTTGGGCTAAAGTACACAGAGATTCTAGTGAAGCCATACGAACATCTTCGATCGGGTCAAAATTTAGATAAGCAACTATGAACTGTAACAGAAGCATAAAAAAACTTACCATAAAATTCATCCTCCAAGCCGTGAATAAATGCTCCACAAGATCCGATACTCATCAAAGTGACGGTTTCTGGGAAAATTTGCTCAGAAGGAGCATCATCACACCATTTACGTCCGCTGGACCATTCGCCAGCTTCAAGTGTCTCACGATGGCGTTGATGAGCTGATTTCTTTTTCTAAAAAAATCCAAAATTTCAAACTTTTTTTTGTTGTTTTTTTCGCAATTCGTCGTACCTTGAGATCGGACATTAATTTTTTATCCAGTGTTTGGTGTAAAAAATTCAAACTGATATCTGCGAACTTACCCTGTGGATCGAGAAAAAATTTACAATTAAGCAAACAATTGAATACACAAAAGACATTTACCAATAGTTTTGCAGCTTCGATTCTTACAGTGATTGAATAATCACTAATCATCGAGCATATTTTGGCAAAAGCATCGTCTACGATCCGTATCTGTTCACCATCTTCGATGCAAACAAGACAATCTTTGTATTTGCAACTCAACAATTGAATCAATTTCATGGCGGTGATTCGAGCGGTTTCATATTCATCTTTCAACAAATCATTGAATTCTCCATAAAGACTAATGTCCAACTCAACACCGTGTTCGTAGAGGATAACCTTCAAACAAAAAAAAATGTTTTAATAGTTATTAAAATTTGATTGAATTTAATTTGACATACCAAAGAATGAAGAGCAGTTGATCGAACTCTTGGATCATGATAATGGCTGTAATCTCTGAATATTTTGATGATTGAACCAACATCGGATTGAAATTTTTGCAACAATAAAATACTATTCTGGCTGGTGATCAAATTTGACAAATTCACTAGACATTCATTTAGGATCAGATAGTTGTTGTTGGATTGACTCAATGTTTTCAATATTGATTGAAATTCATCTTCAAACGACAATTTCGGTTTTTTGTTCTTGTCAACAATAATATCGTCCATTCTTTTCGACATTTTCTTTGGACATGATGTGTCGAGGCTCGATTCGGACATGAGAACATGCGGAAAAACTTTATGATTCGAATTTTTATTTGAGATTAAACATTCCATTTTTTTATCGAAATGTCGAAATCATCGAAAATTGGACATGTGTTTGTGTTCAGGCAACAACGACAAGCCGACAAGTGAAGAAGACGATGACATGAAGCGAGAATGTTTATTGTTTTCGAGACTATGAAAGTTGTTCGTTTCAGCAGCATACAGACTACTGCCAGTCAATCGTGTTTGATCACGTGAGCATTTTTTCCGAGTGTTCTGCTGTTGTCTCGTGGCTATATAATTTTTTTGTTTTCGTCATTAATGTTATGTGCATTATCCCTAATCGACGTGTAATATTTTCCAACGGTGCAAAAGTGTTATAATAATCTTTTGATTGTTTTTGATTGAATCTAATTGAACGACGAAAATGTCTGCCGAAGAATTGATTGATGCTATCAATTCAACCATTGCTGATATTGCTAACAAAACCGATGCATCCATCAAGCCTAAAACTACTCCGTATGGGATGGCCACCGCATACGGATCATTGGTCATCATGGCATTGATTCCAATTTTTTATGGATCATTCAAATCCGTTGGCTATCATAAGGAACAAAGAGTAAATTTTGATGGATTAATTTTTTTTCGATCTTTATCCGCATTGTTTTTGTTCGATTTCAGGAATCTGGAGAAAAAATCGAAGCCATGTCACGAAAGGAAGCAGCATTATTTCCACTGTACGCCAGTGGTGCTTTATTGGGTCTTTATCTATTTTTCAAGGTAATATCTTCATTTGAATCCAACCGATTAAAAAAAACATTGTTTTCTATTTTTATCAGTTTTTTTCCAAAGAACACATCAATCTTCTTTTGTCTGTATATTTCTTGGTGCTTGGCGTTTGTTCTTTATCGTCAGTCGTGTGTGATTTCATAGATTACATTCTTAGATCAAGAAATATCACCTTTTTACGAATGAACAAATATCATCTGCTTTTGAAGAAAAATTCAGCAGATATTTTGAATATGGAGTTTGACTCTAAAGATATTTATTCATTGATAGCTTGTTCCGGTATCGGAGTTTGGTACTTTATGAAAAGGGTATGCATTTATATTGAAGATGTACTGACATTACAATTGATAATAATTTTCATCGTTATTGTTTTCAGCATTGGATTGCCAACAATCTGTTTGGTTTTTCATTCGCCATCAAAGCCATTGAATTCATCAATCTCAACAATATTGGAACTGGCTGCATTTTGTTGGGTGGATTATTTATTTATGATATTTTCTGGGTGTTCGGCACCGATGTCATGGTCACCGTAGCTAAATCATTTGATGCTCCCATCAAGCTGATATTTCCGCAAGATTTTCTTGAAAACGGAATCTATGGAACACAATTTGCAATGCTTGGTTTGGGCGATATTGTTATACCGGGCATTTTCATCGCACTTTTGTTACGTTTCGATCACAGCCTGAACAGAGGAAAGAATGTGTATTTTTATTCAAGTTTCATTGCTTATATCTTCGGCCTTGGTCTGACCATGGCTGTAATGGTATATTATAAACACGCACAACCAGCTTTGCTTTATTTGGTGCCCTGTTGTATTACGTTTCCGGCTGTTGTTGCTCTTTTCAAAGGAGAATTTTTGCGTTTGATGCGGTATGTATCTGGTGGAAATCTGTGGTTAGTGATAAGTTTTTTAAATTCTTGTTTTTCTTTTCCAACATCTGATTACAGTTATTCTGAAGATTCGAAAGAAGCGGATTCCCAAGCAGAAATTGATGCCAAAGAAACCACAGACACAGCAAAAGTTGATTCGAAAAAGAAGAAATGAATGACCAAAACGAAAATATTAAATTCTCAAAATTTTCTTCATTCAAACTGTTTCGATCATATTTTTTTTTTAATAATTACAGCAAATTCTAATTGACAACAGCTATCGGAAATCAATCAAACAATCAATCAATCATAATACAATTAAAAAATCAATTATAATTAATCTTCTGGTATTCCGAGTTCTTGATTTGTCCATTCTGAACGTTGTGGCCAAATAAATTCCCCTAAGAATAATAATTTTTTGATTTTTGAAAAATTCATGCCAACAATACGTGTTGTTTAACTAGAAATTCTTACCAACTAAATGGCGCCATTCGGTCATCAGATGCCAGCCGATCCACCAATACATGATTCCGGCAAGCATTTCGGCGAAAAATTTTTGTCTTGGACGATTTGGTTCATAATTCAATTCTCGATAACCAACACTTTGAATTAGAAATAGAATTAGAATCAACCCGGATTCAGGCAGAAACTTTAGCTATACTTACTAATGCGAAGACAACCGTTTAGTTGATTGATTTGGAACAGAAGAAACAATTTTTAAAAATGGTCGAAAACGATTCATTTCGAATTATAAGATTGATCAGCACCTAAACAAACGATCAACAAAAATATTACTTGGAGCTGGCCACGGTCAACTGAATGAGATTCACCAGAATGTGGCTCCATCTAGTGAGCATATACGAAACTTGAAAATTCAAAATTCAGATTTATTTGGTAGATTTGACGAATTCTTGAGCTAGTTTCCGCGACAAAATAGGCGGCACAGCATTGCCTATTTGACTATATCGTTCGGTTTTGGTACCGAAAAAAATATAACTATCAGGAAAGCCTTGTGATCGGGCCATTTCACGTATTGAAATCACTCGATGTTGGCTTGGATGGATTGTTTTGCCTTGAGCCGAAATGGGATCCGGATTGGTAACGATTGTGGGAAAATATCCTCGCCATGATAGTCGTCCAAAAACACCTTTCCAATGATTATTCCGGTTGGCAGTGTGCACCAAACATCTTGGAATCAGTGTGTTTCGATCATTTTGCTTGTTCTGTTTGCCGGAACTTTGGGCGCGTGCAGAATATTTTAATTTCTTCACAAGTTTTCCGTTTTCTAATTGGATTCTGCGGAAAAGTATCAAAATTTAAAACCGGAAGAAAAAATACACAAAAAACACCCACTCTAAATTGGGTAGATCGCGCCAATCTGAACCAACTTCCAAAGGGATCCTCTTGATGCGTTCCAAATTCAATTGGCTCATCGTTCTACAACAATGATCTCTGACCACCTGATGCGTCGCAGAGCATCCAAGCAGCTTCTGATAGTGATTGGTAAGATTTCCTTGGTGGTTATATTCACGAGGAATGTCCAAAAAATAATCCTGTTGATTCAATTCTGGAAGATCTCCAATAGCATCCTCAATGGTGACCATTCGCAAAGCACCTTTGCGATTATCGAATGGATCGAACTTCATGGAACCGATTTTGAAAGAGGTTCTTGATTTGTTGGCCGCGAACAAATGGGTAGGAAGCGGAAATTCGGGAAGTGGAAGATTGTTACGAGAGCCCAAGATGAATAATCTTCGTCGATTCTGCGGTAGGCCATAACAGCCAGCTTGGAGAATGGCTATCCGAATCTGATACCCGCTGTGGATCATGAACGAGCAAATCGTTTGAAACAGCAAAGACTTTCCATAATGGATAATGTTGCTGACATTTTCAAACAGAAAATATTTGGGCCGATAAAAGTCCAAATAATTCAAAAAACATCCTACAAACGAACGTTTGAACAACGAATATTCGCTTGAAGAAAATCTGTTCATTTCGGTGAATCCTTGACAAGGTGGACCACTGATGATCATGTCTATGGAGTCGCTGGGCGGCAAATGAGCATTCAAGAATCCATCTTTGCGGTCTATCAACGTTTTCAATAACGAATTAGCATCTGCATTGAAAACGATGGAATCCTGGAAGTTCATTCTATATGTTTGAGCGGCGGATTTTTCTTTTTCTATTGCGTACAACCTGGATGCTAGAGGCGCGAACCCGAATGATAAACCACCGCAACCGGAAAACAGGTCCAATATTTTGAACTTCCGGTCAAATCTTATTTCTCCGACACTTGCGTCGTTGAATTTTGATTTGAGTATTTGGGTGAGTTCCGTAAATTCTCCCGTGTCTGGATCATAGCATTGATTGAAATAGAAAAATTCTTCTTTATCCAATGAGTTCGAAACACATTCCGAATAGATCACTTTGCACTTCCGAATGACCAAAGATGCATCAACTTGAACATGTCTGTTGGACCAGAACAAAAGATTTGGATCACATTTTATGAAATCTTCATATTTCTTGAATATGTTCTCGGGCTTGTAGAATAATTTCAATTCGAAATACTTTCGATCGTTGTCTCCCATAATGATATCGTCAATGTACCCAATAGAATAACCGGAAGCCAGATCTTCCGTTTCATAGTTATCATTATGATTGTTCAAGGTTTGTTTGCGAAATTTTTCCGGATACACATTTGAATCATAAATCTGATGATGATCGTCTAACGTGTTCTCGAAATAATTATTTACAGGTATTCGGATTTCTTGCGAGGATATCAAAACACAATCACCTAACGAATATTCTGGCTTCGTTTCCTCGACAAACTTTGATTTTAAACATCCCAGGCACGAAATTGTATCACATTCTTGCAGATAATTGGATGGTATACTTTTAAAACAGCAACGTTGGGCGTCGTAAATTTGCCAACAAATCCATCTTCCAGTTTCGGCGGCATTTCTACAATCATTGTCCCAACTTGTTTGAAGTTCAACTTCAATCACTTCAACCTTGGATGATGGTAAATCAATGTCCAAGCATTTTTCTACCGCAAATAGAAGATTTTTGGAACTTGTTTTTCCAAGCAAAGTATCCTTCCCAGGTCTGAATCGATGGATTCACAAAAAAGACAAGACATTAGAATGTGGATAATCCGGCAAAGATTCAAAAACTTCACAAAAATTACACAAGTAAATCCATGTGACAGGATTTCCGGTCAGGATTCATCGAAATGATTCGCCCAAAAGATTGACGATGGCCATCTGTTTCAAATTTGACAAACTGACCCCTTTCTATCACCTAAATACACGGACGATACACGGAAAAACCATTATTTGAAATGACTAAACAGAATCGCGGCTCACATTCAGATTGGACACATTGGCCGAAAAGTTGGTCGCATTATTGCGGGAATGATTGTCGAAGATGTTATTCCATATTTGATTGAATATCTTCCTTGAATTTTCCGTATTCACACCGCTCAGCCCAAATGAACATTCAACAGGTTGGTCGA
>JAOZJS010000351.1:0-41734 GCA_025882695.1 Amerodectes protonotaria | reverse complement strand
GTGTTGTTGCAGCTTTAGGAAAGCCGAGCTGCGTGCGCGCAGGATATGCCACAGCTTTTCGTACACTCGAACACTCGAAGCACTGTGAAGCACTCAAGGAAGTTTTGGAAGAGACCAACACTTTTATGGAGCAGGTTAATTCCCATTTAGGTGAATATTTGCTGGGTAACATGAGATATGAAGTGAATTTCGTGGAAAAATTGTCACAAGAACTGGATGACTATCATAAGCAGAAAGATGACAAAATAACGGTAAAAGAACTACAAAAGATCACATCAGAATTTGAATACCGTAAGCACAGAATCAGCGAAGAAAAACAAATTATTGAAGATGTTGGAAAAAATGATCCTAGTGGATGGACAAAAGTGGAGGTATTGATCAAACGTTGTAATGACCTGGAGGCACGTGCTCAAGATTTTTTGAACAAACACCCTAATGACCAACATCGTGAAGTAAATGCTTTGAAAAACGAAATAGGACAAGTTAATAATTTGAATGAAAAGCTTGGCCAACGCGCATCGGAAAAGAAACCATATACCTATCGTGAAGAATTAGAATTGGATAAACATGAAAAATCGATTTCAAAATTGATTGAAGATATCAAACAGGTTGGACATTGATCCCCGTTTCAATATTATGGATCAATTCTGAATTCATTCATTATTTTAATCAAGATCAAATTCTAAAATAAATTTTATACGACATATTAAATCATGTCCTTGATGTCTGCCACTTTTGACGGCATTGTACTTGTGTGGCTTGAAGAAAAACCCCAAAAATTAAGTTGTACAGCTTGTGTTGGCACTGCGCAGTGTGCCAAGGTGTGTAATGATGAGTAGGGAGAAGGCGAGGCCAAAATGACAATGGCCAGTGTGGAAGCGAAACAATACAAAAAAGATAATGGTGAATAGTTATTGGTCAGTTGTTTATCGTGTGGCAGCTTCTTCTTCTCCTGTCTATATAGTTCATCAGAAGACCCGCCTCCGAGACTCTTGTTGCTTCTTTGGAAGTTGAGCTGCTATGATGACTGTATTGTTCAAAATAGGATTTGGCTCCACCCTTAGCACTGCTTTTAGTGCACCACAAAGGGATGATTTGGCACTTACTTCTCGTTCTCAATGGTTTCCGATCAAATGCAATAGGTGGCGTTGGATTTTCGAAATCCTGTCGTAACGCGCTAAATCTACGTAGTTTAATCTTTTAATCTGGTTTAAGATTTATCGTTCCCGGGATGAAAATAAGATTCGGACTGATAAGGATGTAATTTTCTATCAATTTTCAATTGAATTAATGTTGGGTTAAGCTGTTTTGGATGTTTTATATTTTTGGGAAATAGTGATAATAAAAGTGCTACAATTTTTTATTATAAAACGGGAATCGAGCAATAAACACCTATCCGGATCTGCAAGAAAAATTAGATTAAACTAGCCACACTCTTGGGATGCCACTCTCGAGGATCAGAAGATCCTGGTATTTATTTTTCAATTAAAATCAATCAATCAATTAATTAGCTCGTGTACTTACATTTGTCCGGAAAAAATTAATGGTTTGATTTTGGCCTATAAAAGCCTGTTTGATCATCCAAATCAGTATTCTTTGATTCTATTCAATATCATCAATATCATTGATTGACTCCCAAAGAAAACCATGAAAACCACGATCATCTTTTGTTTTTTGCTGATCGCTGTGGCATTTGGTAAGCACTTGGTGATGAAAAATGATTAGTTTTGATGCATTTTTGTCCATAATGATTCTGTCCATCCAATTGAATAGCCCAGCACGATCGCGATCATCATGACCATGATCGCGATCACCATGACCGTGATCATGAACACAGTAAATTGGTCGAGGATCTTTTGGAACGAGGACATCAATTGTTGGAAATGAGCCATGCTGTTTTGCGCAAACATCGTTCACAAGAAGGCCAACATTTAGTGCAAGCCATCGAACGTGAAGTGATTTTGGTTGAAGCATTGATGAAAGATTTGGCTACCTATCATGTCGACCGAGAATCGGTCATGTCGGAACACCATCTCCATATGATCGAAGAACAATTGATGTTCCATGAGCACAGAATCAGCGAAGAAATTCATATTCTTGAAAAGATGGAAAAAGATCATCGTCATGAAGGACACAGTGTGGAAGAATTGATCCGTCGTGGTCAATATCTGGTTCAACATGCAAGAGATATTTTGGAAAGACACCGTTCACACGGCCGTGAAGAAGAAGCTTTGAAATATGAAATGCAACAAGTTGAACATTTGATCGAATCGCTTCGCAGACACGAACATGGACATTCCACTGAACGCGAAGAACAACAATTGGTCAGACATGAAAGATCTATGCAACAATTGATTGAACGTATCGAGCATCATCATCGACATGATGACCACGATGATCGACATCATCATGATGATCCTCATTTCAGTATCATGGCTGATCCTGATCACTATGAATTTTAGATTCATTATTTTGATCAAACACATATTCTTAAATGAATTGTTAATCAGCAAAGATTTATTAAATATTATATTAAAATACAATTCCAAATCAAACAGTTTAGTCAAGTAGATTAATCTTGGTCCACTGCTGTTCCATTGACGATTTCCTCCACCATTTTGGCAAATACTTGATGCGCATTGGATTTTTGTATGCGCTGCGATGCTTTTTCTAGTCTTTGCTTCAATTGTTGATCATTCAACAGGTTGTCAATGGAATCGATCAATTCTTTTTCATCGTAATCATGTGGATCAAAACGAGCACCAAAATTGGTTTCGGCCACACGTTGGGCATTGTCGAATTGGTCGAAAATCAATGGTAACACAATCATTGGTTTACCTTGGGCGAACGTTTCGGTCACCGTGTTGTTTCCACCATGAGTGATCACCAAATCGACCACTGGTAGAATCTTGATCTGCTTCACGTATCCGGATCCCCACATGTTCCGGGCCAAATCATATTCTTTATGTCTGGGACCTTTGGACACAATGTATTTGTGGTTGGTTTTGGCCAATGTACCAATCAACCGTTGCATTAGGTCCAGGTCTACGGAGCCCATCGATCCCAGTGACAGGTAAATCCATTTTCCGCTGAATCGACCGTCCAGGTCATCATTGAACAATCGCGGGCCAACCAACTGTTCCAAATCGAATTTTTCCCCCTTAGGGTTTTTATTGAACACTTCCAAATTGAACCAATTAGGTATGGTCTCAATTTTCCAGTGATTCAACTCTTTCGGACAAGCATAAACAACCTTGGCCAGACGAGTATGTTTGGTCGACCAATTTTCAGGTAAAGGTGGATAACCAAGTTTCTCAATGAATTGATGGAATTTGGAATTTTTAAACAGATCCACTAACAAACCAAAGTAGTATTGTCTCACATCCGGATCACAATTGGACGGAAGACCTGAACATTAGGGAAGGAAAAATTCAATGAAACCTATTCAAAATCTATGGTGCAAATCAACCAACCGGTGAATGGCGGAGGTAGATCCGGTTCCATGGCGTGCACAAATGGCTGTCCGGTTATACATTTGATCAATGGAATGTCCGAAAAAAAGGTAAAAGGATGCGGATGTGTATCGTCCACGATGAACAAATCGATCGGTATTTTTTTCGATAATTTTTTCAAACACTTATCCACTTGTGCATAAAAATCGTAAGTAAAATCCCCGCCCACAAAGCCATCCATCAATGCACGTAACCTTTCCTCGATGCTCATCTTTCCAAAAGCGTTGATTTTCATCAAATCATAGGCCATTTGTGCGCCTGGTTGGCTCAGATTCTGTGTGGTTTCCGACGATAATTCATAAATCATCTCCTCGAAACCATAGGGTTCCATTTGACCTTGGTATGTTTTCTCCAATATGACGATCATTCTGTATTGATCACTCGAAGCCAGGCTTGAATAAATAGCACCACGCAATCCATTTACATGGCCCACAGCATTTCTTGGAATCAGTACGATGTTTTTCTTGCGCTCGACGCTGGCCACGTCGTTGGTGGTCATGGTGGATGCTTCAGATCCAATCGGGTTTTTCGATGTTGCTGCCATTGTCGATCGATCGTCGATCATCGATTTGAATAGGATTTAAATTTTTTATTTTTGGATGAAAAAAACGTAACAAATCACACACAAATCAATACGATTCGGATTTCCATGATTATGTTGAATAAGCATAAATATCGAACCAGATTTCCAGAACAGTATTTATATCTAATCGTTTTATTTTTATTTTTTTTAATGAAATATTGCATGGTAACCATGGTGGAAATTCATAAAAGTGTGGCATTTACCGATCTGATCTTTTAAAAAGGTTGAATTAATCAATTCAAAAAAAATAGATCTAATGCAACTTTATGCATCGACCTTGATCAACAGTGATTCCATCGAGGATTTCCTCTACCATTTTGGCAAATATTTGATGCGCATTCGATTTTTGAATACGTTGCGATGCTTTTTCTAGTCTTTGCTTCAATTGTTGATCGTTCAACAGGTTGTCAATGGAATTGACCAATTCTTTTTCATCATAATCGTATGGATCAAAACGAGCACCAAAATTGGTTTCCACCATACGTTGGGCATTGTCATATTGATCGCAAAACAATGGCATCACTATCATGGGTTTGCCTTGGGCAAATGTTTCGCTCAAAGTATTAGTTCCACCATGAGTGATCACCAAATCGACCACTGGCAGAATCTTGATCTGCGGCAAGTATCCGGATCCCCACATGTTTCTGGCCAAATCATATTCTTGATGTCTGGGACCTTTGGACACAATGTATTTGTGGTTGGTTTTGGCCAATGTACCAATCAACCGTTGCATTAGGTCCAGGTCTACGGAGCCCATAGATCCCAGTGACAGGTAAATCCATTTTCCGCTGAATTTACGGTCCAGGTCATCATTGAACAATCGTGGGCCAACCAATTGTTCCAAATCGATTTTTTCAGCTTCCGGATTCTTATCGAACACTTCCAAATTGAACCAATTAGGTTTGGTCTCAATTTTCCAGTGATTCAACTCTTTCGGATAAGCATAAACGTAAAACCGGAACCTCTTCTCAAACCAATCATCTTCATACGGTGGATAGCCTAATTTATTCAGAAACTTGGCTAACCTTTCTGAACAGAAAATTTGTTTCACCATTTCCATGCAATGTTTCTTCATTTCCGGATCACAATCAGATGGGAGACCTTTGTGAATTGAGGAGGCCGACGGCCTATAGAGATCAACCGGAACAACAACAACTGTAAAACCAACCTGTATATGGAGGAGGAAGTTCCGGCTCCATGGCATGGGAAAATGGTGCACCGGTCAAGCATCGTACGATTGGAATGCCGGAAAAATAACTAAATGGAAGTGGATGAGCATCATCTGTTATAAACAAATCAATCGGAATCTTTTGTGCTAATTGTTTAAGACATTCGTTCATTGGTTTGTAAACACTAAACACAAAATCGCTTCCGCTGAACATTTCGACCACCTTTTGTAATTTTTCTTCTATGCTTATTCTACCAATAATGTTTGATTTCAATAAATTTTGAGCGAAATTCTCCCCAGCTTTCTTCGCATCCGGATCCGGCTTTGGTACATCATATATAACCTCTTCATAGCCCAACGGTTTCAATCGCCCTTCAAACGCTCTCTCCAACAGGATATATACCCGAAACTTGTTGGACAAGACTAAACTTGTATATGTGGCTCCACGACAGCCATTCACGTGACCGACAGCATCGAACGGAATCACAACAATATTCTTCTTGCGATTTTGGTCGTTTTGGCTATTATCCTTGGCCATACCGGTCTACGGTTGAATCAATGGTGGTGGTCAATCAACAGGAAGGTTTGAGAGAATAAATGCAAAACTATTGCAACCCAAATTTGAAATCCGTTTTTATCAAAACCATTGTAAATCTATTATCCATTATGAAAATTATCATCCACATATCTCCATAAAGCATATCTAAATCGTGGTTTTTATTACAAACCAACGTCGATATAAAATTAACTATCAACCTTCTAATGTAACTTCCAAGTTATCATTAACTTCGAAAAACTGTCTTTCAGTTTTCTCGTTGGAAATCTTTTTATTTTTTTTTAATAAAACCTGTATGGTCAAATGTTTGAGCAACACTGGAAACTTGTTCGAGGTTAGTGAATAAAAACAGTGATTAAGAAGAGCGAGGTAATTCAATCTACTGAATAAAGAGATGGCTGCACATTAAAAGCCGAGTACACATGATACACAGGTTAGACAGCACGTTGAATGCCACGAACGATGGCTGGAAAAATCATAACAAACATTCAGCCAAACCAACCACACAATTCCGACGGCCATCATGTCCAATTTGATGATCAGATTGGCTGTTTTGAATACAAAAATCGTAGTTAACGCTTATACGGCCGTTACATTACCATTTTATACTGTTTTTCAGCGACCATGGCAAAAATTACGTGCCAACAAATCGTATGGTGTGGAAACATTTATTGATAAACAAGGCCGTACCGTTTACCATCGGCCATCATCTATGAAATATACGATCCCTAATGCTCAATACAAGACTTTTTCGGATACTTTCAATGTTTTGGATCGTAACCGGCCGGCAGTGGGCGTCCGTGATATCATCTCTGAACATTTGCAATTAGATGAGAATGGTAAGCCGATCATTGTCCAGGATAGAGAATTGGTCAAAGTGAAATTGGCCGATAAGTACCGTTGGTTTACCGTTGGAGAAATATTGGACAAAGCGGACGCAATCGCTCGTGGCCTTAACAAATTGGGCCTAAAACGTGGCGACAAGGTGATGATCTATGCTGAAACTAATATTGATTGGCTACTGGTGGCAATAGCTTTGATTCGTACCTGTGCAGTAACCACAACATTGTTTTCCACTCTTGGAGATTCTGGTGTTGCTTATGGGCTCAATCAAAGTGAAGCACCTTATTTGGTGATTGGTGAACAATTGTTGAAAAAATTCTACAAACTACATGACCAGATCAAATATGTTGAGAAGATTGTCTACTTGCCTAATCATCCGAATTCATGCAGAAATCAGGATCAAGAGACCAAAGTGGCTAAAGAGGAGTTGGCCAAAAAGTATCCATTATGTTCATTAACTGAATTGATGGCCGAAGGTGAAAAGATCAAGCCATATGATTTTCCGAAAGCATTGCCAGAAGAATTATTAGTGATCATGTATACATCGGGCACCACCGGTAACCCGAAAGGAGTCTTGATTACCAATGAAAATTTACATGAATGTGTATTGAATCTTCAACGAGCGGATTTTGAATCAGAATATTCATTGTTTAAAAGCAAGACATCGGCATTTTTGCCAATGGCACATTTGTATGGTTACATGATCAATTTGGGATCGATCTTGTTCGATGGTATGATTGGATTCTCATCACCATTAACATTGTCCAGTGCATCACCTTTTCACGTGGACAAACAACCAGGTGATATTGAATTGGTTAAGCCTAATGCTTTGTTCGTGGTACCATTGATGTTGGAGAAGATTATCAAAGAAATTAATAAAAAACTAAATGAACGTTCCTTGTTGGCGGTGGAGATATTCAACTATTTAATGGAATACAAAATCCGCTGGACTCAACGTGGCTTCGATACGCCCATATTGAATAGATTGATTTGCCAGAAAATGAACGAAATGTTCGGCGGCAATCTTAAAGTGATCGGTGCCGGTGGTGCACCGTTGAACGAAAAAACTCAAGCACTTGCCAAAGCTATATTCAATTTGCATAATTTAGTGATCGTTTATGGAAGCACCGAAATGCAGATTGGAACCTGTATGCAAGAAATGGATCTAAGTCTGGGTAGAGTTGGTGTACCTTCCGGTAGCACCAGATATTACCTGGATGATTGGGAGGAAGGTGGCTATACGGTCAATGATAAACCGAATCCACGTGGAGAATTAGTGTTTGGTGGTCCAAGCATTTCACAAGGCTACTATAAAATGCCAGAAGAGACGGCCAAAGATTTTTACGTTGATGAAGATGGATGTAGATGGTTCCGTTCTGGTGATATTGGTGAAGTGTTTCCGGATGGTACACTGAAAATAATTGATCGTAAAAAAGATCTACATAAATTGGCTAATGGCGAATTCATATCATTAGGAAAGATTGAAGCTGGTTTGAGATCTTCTGATTTGGTGGAAAATGTTTGTGTTTGTACCGACCGATATCGATCAGACGTTATTGCATTGGTACTACCGAATAGGCAAGCATTGGAAAAATTGGCTCGACAATTGGGAAAAGGTCATCTAACATTTGAACAATGGTGCGATGATCCATTGATCAAGCAAAAAGTGCTTGAATCATTACAAAAAATATGTAAAGAATTGCAATTCAAGAGAAGAGAAATACCGGTAATGATTGATATTGTTAAAGAAACCTGGACACAGGATAACAATATGTTAACAGCAGCATTCAAATTGAGAAGACAAATTGTTCTTCAATTTTATCAGAAAAGAATTCAAGAAATTTTCGAATCACTACCCAATGAATCTTAAATGAACATGTCTATAGAACATATCATATCCCTCCTTCTTATTACTAAACGCATGCTGATTGTACCTTGTTTTACCAAAAATATAGGAAATTTAAAATAATAAATTGTTATTGGTCAATCCTGACACTGGTCAATGTAACACTAACAGCATATAGCGGCTAAAATGGGGCGTCACAAAAGTCTCGTCTCGTCCAATAAAATCCAGGCATTTCAATTTTAACTTAACAGTTTATATTTTTCGTCAAGAGGTGGCGCGGAAACCCATTTGTTGTTTTTTCAGAGTGGCTTGAACATAAAATATGCCACTACCTCTGTCATCGAGACGCTTGAGACCAACAGACAGAAGGAGTGGTATTTTTCCCTTAAATTTTTCTGACTTCTCTAAGCCATTCTGTCCAAGCCCCTTGGTACGGTATGAATAGTTGTGCGAACGCTGCACCATGGTTGTTTTAGGTTGGGCTTTTTCATTGGTTTTTTTCGCAGCGCTTGGAAGATGCACGAATGGAATACAGATGGCGCTTTGTTCAAAATTGAAATTTTCGAAATTTTTTCCATTCGGCTACGATACGCGGATATTTGGCGCGATACAAATAGCGGACATTCTAAAACCGTTACCAGTAAATGGTGCATTTTAGGACATTTTTTACATTTTTGGCTGGCATATTTATCATTTTTTCTAATATTACGATGAAAGTTATTTTATGTAGTAGCTTATTTACCGTAATAAATTTTGGTTTTAAAGCCAACCTGACGGCTTATTATCAAATCATTCACGATTTATTTTTGGTTTGTTTGAACAAAACATGACCCCCATCTTTCAATTTGGATTTATGATTGCTATAAAAACGATACGCTGCTTTTCTATGGTTTCGTTCTTGTAAAAAATTCTTGGTTTCAAAGCGCAAACTTACCACCACAGCAGATAACTTGGCCGAAACCCGAAGTCCACAGCTTGTAGACCTTGCAAACAATAGCTTACAACCGAATGGTCACAGGATGCTGGTCATCATCACCGGTCATTTCTGGTATCATTTAAAATGGTTCGGAATGATGTAAGCGAAAATTGAAAATCCTCAAAAATCATCCAAACGCATCATCATACTGTTAGTTTTCCTGATGGTGATACCGTTATGGTGTCTTATTTGAAAAGACGCCCTTTTGTCCCGACCAGGTAATTTATTGATGAACGATAAGTGTGGCAACAATTCATATCATTTTGTTACATGCAATCTATTCACCTGAATTTGATGATAATCATCCTCCTCAAAATACCGATTGTCGAACAACCATGAACCTAGTAGCGCTTTTCGTTTAATTTTGATTGCTTTTTGTTGTTTCGATGTTTTATGATGCCAAGCATTATGCCAAGAGATGCGAACAGCGGCACGATCTCAAAAACGCCCACAACCTAACAACAATCATCATGTTTGCCAAATTATAAAAAATTATTTTACGATTTCTTCTTATTGTTCTTGTTGTCAACAAACAATCGTTTCAATATCTTAAACGATTTTTTTTCCTTCTTGTACGACAACGTTTGGCGGTCGAATAGGTGCTGCGGTATTTGATTGCTGGCCACAGTCAGCCAGTCAGCCAAGCCAAAAATAACTTTGGGGGGATTGAATTATGGTTTAGGCTAGTTGTGTCAATCTCAATTATGTTTATCGGAAAATTATTGTACGAAATAAAATTTTGACATCAATTTTTTTCTCACAAAAAAATCCTGTCGAATCCTGTGGCCACAACCGATCCACTCCGGGTCCGTTTATTAGCTGTGATCTTGAAGACCCAAACGACAACGATATTTTTTTTCTTAATTTCCATTTTTTCATCACCTCGTGGTGCTAACAATTCACCACAATCGTTGCAGAAAAGGGTTAATCCAATTTTTATTTAGAATCCACTTTTGGGTAAGTTCCTTTACTGGACAATGTCCGCGAAACAGCAGGATTGTTATGTTCATAAATTCAGATTAACCTGTTGCACGTACGACCTGGCGTGCAAGCGACAAACTTTTTCGGTTTTCGCGCAGATTTAGCGGCTATCCCCTACTGTGATCAACATTCTCACTCCTTAATCCACCCAGATCAGGGCTTAATAAGTTTAGTAGTTTAGAAGTTTCGCTGTTCGTTCATATCTAAACGCGGGGCGATCTCGCGGCATGAACACATGAAAATTCCGCCGCATATTTGTTGGATTCCCTCTAGCCGGAGAGCCGGTTTTGGATGTTTGCCATCCAGCCACTGTACTTGCTAGTGTGTATGTGTGATACACTAGCAAACTAATCCGTGTTACCAAATGTGTCACATGTCACAAGTTAGACAATGAGGAATATTCTTGCCACCAGTGGATGGCTGAAGTTTATGTCATATACATAAGCTGTAGTTTCTTGTCTCTTGTTCTTTGATTGCTGCTGATGGTGTATGTGTGTATGTGTGTGTATCCTGTAAACATCAACATCATCGACTTGTATTCAAGCTTGTTGAATCTATCCATGTTGTTTGTAGTCACATGAGACTAGAGAATCCATGTGCCTTCCCAAACATCCATCCATCCATCATAGCGTTTCGGAGAGTATCATCATTTATATTTATAAATTCACAAATTCATTCATTTTGAGATTGTCGTAATGAAAAAGCAATGAAATGTAAAGAAAAATAAAATTGTGGATAATTGTCAAATACATCAACTTGTAGAATTGAAAACTGGTTGGTTAGTTAGTTAGTTAGTTAGTCAGTCAGTTAGCTAGTTTGTAGGAAAACCGAAAATGAAACAATATTTCCTTCGAGTTTTTTCCTCTCTTTATGATGGTGCTGAAGATGATGAAGATGAAGATGATTTACTCTCTCTCACACTCTGTCAGACCTGTCACTATTACACATTTCCAATGATATTAATTCCGTTCATTTAAATTCATTCATTTATTATTATTATTATTATTATTACAGTGTATGCACAGCAGGCTAGATTATACAAATACGCGCCAACATACACGCTTACAAACACACACGAACAAACGTATTTGAATTTTCCATTCATTTGTTCCGAATAGTATCAATTAGTATACAAAACAAACCATACTGACAATGATTAATTCTGGCAATCATTCTTGAGGTTCATTCTGTTGTTCTGTTGCGCCAGGATTCAAACACCTTTATTTCTCTCAAGCTAGTTGAATGGTTTTTAGTTTGCTTGTTTGTTTGTTTTTATTGTTTCATTCTGAAACTATACGATCTACGTCCCTCCATGAGGATAATGAGGATTCAATAGATTGACGTTGATCGCTACACCGTTCCGATTCGATTAGTTTCATTGATTTATTCTGTGATTGATTTTCAATTAGTTCTGCGCAGCGCATCAAAACTACTAAGCAATAGCCTCGAACTTGCCCAAAAAGGAGGCTTGGCTTAGATACTCCGTCGGATTGGATGGCCAACCTAAAGACCATCATTTGCGCAGTGGCAATCATTGTGCTGGGAACACTATTCATTGGTTTTCTATCCGCCTACATCGCCGAACGTAACAGTAAGTGTGTTGATAATAGCCTATCCACTATTGACCAGCCCATCCAATAGCTTTTGCTTATGATTATGATTATGATTTTTTGAATTTGTGCTTGTGATTGGCTGCCATTCATTTTCGCTGTTCTTGTTATCGTCTTGTTATTTTATGCGCAGAAAACAATAACCACACACCGTCGCCCACAACCACACCTTCCCCACCGCCAACCGCTGAACCGCCTTTGAACGAGGCAGATGTACGTTTGAATCGTTCAATATTGCCAGAACATTATGATCTGACCATCCGTTCTGATCCGAATAAATCATATTTTAACGGGACGGTATTGATCGATTTGTTGGTGAACGATGAAAATCAACAACATATCACGTTGCATTGTAAAAATCTTCGTTTAGAACGATTCTCCGTCACATCATCATCGTCGGACCAAAATCCTATCTTCATCAGTGATCTGGAGATTGATGCTTCAAGAGAATTATGCACCTTCCACTTGGATAAATCCTTGAACGAAGATGTCCGCTATACATTGATGATCAAATATTCCGGTGTGTTTGAAAGCGGACAAATCACCGGTTTCTATCGAAGCCAATATCGGACGTTAAAAAATGAGCTTCGATATTTGACTGCGACAAAATTCGAGCCAACCTATGCTCGTTTGGCGTTTCCTTGTTTCGATGAACCAGAATTCAAGGCAACCTACCAAATCAATGTTATTCATCCCAATGATTTGATCGCATTGTCCAATGAGATTGAATTGAACACTGAACCACTGGATGGTAACGATAATGGCTTCAGTAGGACAACTTTCCATAAAACTACCAAAATGTCCACCTATTTGGTGGCGTTTGTGGTTTCGGATTTTAAATACACGGAAACCAGAACCACATTTGGAACCAGGGTTCGAGTGTATTCTCGACCGGATCAAGTGGCCAAGACGAATTATGCTGTGGAAGCCGCTGCTAGCATATTGTCATTCTATGAGAAATACATTAACTTACCGTATACGTTTGGCAAGATGGATTTGATTGGACTTCCGGAATTCGTTTCCGGTGCCATGGAAAATTGGGGCCTGGTCACCTATAAAGAAACCTATGTTTTGCTGGATGAAAAAGATTCAAGTGTGGTAGATCAACGAGCTGTGACCAGTGTTATAGCCCATGAATTATCACACATGGTAGGTTGACTGATGGATGATGAGGATGACCATCAACCAAATTTTTCCATTTCCGGTTTTTGTTTCTGGTTCTTTAGTGGTTCGGCAATCTGGTCACACTGAAATGGTGGAACGATCTTTGGATACAGGAAGGATTCGCCACTTTTCTCGAATATTATGGCCAAGATCATTACAATGGTTCTTGGAATGTGTGGCAGAGATTTTTGTTGGACGACATTCAACGTGCCATGTCCACGGATTCTTTGGCAAGCAGTCATCCATTATCACCGTTGAAAGAAGAAGTATTATCACCGGACCAGATCACTGCAATGTTCGATACCATTTCCTACAGTAAAGGAGCATCGATCCTGGGCATGATTGAACGAATCATTGGCCCGGATAGATTCCAGAAGAATGCCAGAAGATACATTGCGGAAAATCAAATGAAAAATGCCGATACTGACACGATGATCGGATATTTTCTGGATGATATTCAACAGGTTACCGGTGATGCATCCGGTAAAGATTTTATAGATGGCTGGCTTTTCCGGAACGGTTTCCCGATCATCACCGTGGAACGTATATTGATACCGAATTCTCCATACTACAAACCAAGAAGTCAACAATTGAAATTAACCCAGCAAAAGTATTCATTGGCGGCTGTGGCTGAAAATCCATCAAAACAAAAATCACAAGATGACCAAAATGCGTTCCATATTTACGTGTCTATCAAACACAAGAATGGCATCGAACCATTGAAACCGTTTGTGTTCGACACCACAACAACCACCGTTCAATTGGACACAGTGCTAGAATCTAAAGAATGGATCAAACTGAATCCGGATGGTAGATACTATTATATGGTCAATTATCAACCAGAAGATTGGAAATTATTGATTGATCAATTGAATGCTGATCCGGGAGCATTCTCGATCGGTGATCGTGCCAACATTCTCTATGATGCTAATAGTCTGGCAGACATTCGGCTGTTTTCCTATAGTAAATTATTGGATATGTTCAAATATCTATCCAAAGAGACACACTACGTTCCATGGTCGGTGGCCATCCAGGCTATTTCTTCGTTGAAGAATAAACTAAACGATGCTGGCTTGACATCGATTCAATTCCAGACATTCATCAAACAATTGGTTGCCGATCCGTTCGATGACAATGTGGATTTGATGGCCGAAAACAGTGGTTCATTGAGCTACGAACAAATGTAAAGTGTAGCCAAAGCCAGTTTCTAAATACGTAGCTTTTTTGATTTTTCCTCTCTCTCTCTCCTTTTCTTGCGTGTTTCTTGTGGCAGATTGTTGCGAAACAATTTGATTTCATTGGCTTGTTCCGTAGATTATGAGCCATGTATCAAACAGTGTTCGAACAAATTTCGCCAATGGTTGGATGGTGGCGGATCAACCAAATTGGATGCCAATGTTAAATCCTATGTTTACAAGTATGGTTTACGGGCAAGCACCGATGAAAATGATTGGCAGCGAATGTGGGAAATGTACGAATCGCAGAAAGATGCGATTGAAAAATCCAAATTGATCGCAGCCCTGTGTGCCACCAAAAACCAAAATCTTCTGGTTCAATTGATTTTGTACACCCAAGATCAATCGAAGATCAACAATGAGAATTTCTTCTCGGTTCAACAATCCATCGCTTCCAGCAGTGAGGTTGGCCGTAATCTGGTTTGGGAATACATTAAGAATCATTGGCCAGATTTGGTCACACGTTTCGGTTTGAATGATCGCCGATTGGGCAGCTGTGTCCGTTTGGTGATCAGCGGATTTCGAACCGAATCTCGATTGGCTGAAGTTAGGGATTTTTTCGAACGTTATCCGAATGCGGGCGCCGGCGAAGCTGCCCGAGTTGAAGCCATCGAAACCATTGAGAATAACATTCAATGGATCAAGGATAATCAACCGATAATCGCCAAAACTTTGAATCTTCCCACGGCCGAACCATGGACCAATTGGCGTATGAATGAAGCAATACGCCCGCGACATTATGATCTGAATCTTACGGTAGATGTTGATGCAGAACAGTTCAATGGCTCGGTGAAGATTGAAATCGATGTACAACGACAAACTCGAAGTTTGATTTTACATGATAGAGATTTGCAGATCACCTCATCCGCTGTTTACAATGAAGATGGTGTACAGGTATCCCGTGGATGGTTCAGTCCGGATTTTCCATCGAAAAATGGTGGACCATTCTACTATGGTCCCAATCAATTTTGGGTGATGCCGTTGAACCAAACCATTTTACCGGGCACTTATTTCGCCAAATTAACCTTCTCCGGTGCTTTGAGACCGGATCTTAGCGGATTATATCTGTCCCAATATGTTAACAGTGAAACAGGGGAAAAGGTAAAATTGGCCACCACTCAGTTCGAGGCCGGCTATGCTCGTAAAGCGTTTCCTTGCTTTGATGAACCACAATTCAAGGCAACATTCACCATATCGGTGAAGCACGCGACCAAATATTCGGCCATATCCAATATGCCGGTGGATTATATTCAATCAACCACCGATGGTATGAAACAAACGGTGTTCGAGAAATCCGTACCAATGCCCACCTATCTAGTGGCATTGGTGGTCAGTGATTTTGTGGCCAAATCCAGCCCGGTCCAATCGAATTTTTCCATTTATACTTATAATCCGGCAATCAATTTGCCCAAAGTGGACTATGCTTTGACGATAGGGCCGAAGATTTTGGATTATTATGCTAAACAATATTTCGAGATTAGCTATCCATTGCCTAAAATGGATATGATTTCCGTGCCGGATTTTCTGATGGGAGCCATGGAAAATTGGGGCCTGGTCACCTACAGAGATGTTTATCTGTTGTATGATGAAAAAGAGACCACTTCTTCGTCGAAGATTCGTCTCTGCCAGATTGTGGCTCACGAATTGGCACACATGGTATGTTTGGATTTGTTTGGATTCTATTATGGACCATCAAACAACTTTGTCTGATTTTACATGTCTGTCTACAGTGGTTTGGTAATCTGGTCACCATGAAATGGTGGGATGATCTTTGGCTTAATGAAGGTTTTGCAACATTCATGCAATACAAGGCCACCGATTTTGTTGAACCAGAATGGAATTATCCGGAATATTATGCGATAAATGAATTGGCTCGTGTTTATGAATCAGACTCGATGCCAAGCACACATTCAATATTGACCAAAGTTACCGATGATAATTCCGTACAGGCAGTGTTTGATGCTGTCACCTATGCAAAGGTAATTTTGTCGAAATCAACTCAAAACAAGGTGATTTTCTTCATTGAATTCCGTCTAATTTAAGGGTGCATCCATCATCAGAATGCTGGAACAAATGCTGGGTGAAGAAACCTTCCGGTTAGGAATTATAAATTATATCAAAAAACATTCCTATTCCAATACGGTCACCAATGACCTATGGACAGAATTGACCATGGTGGAAACCACCAAAACGCTGGATGTGGGAAAATTCATGAACACTTGGGTCCGCAAGGAAGGATTTCCTGTTGTGACGGTTAGCCAGGAAATTGGAGGCATGAAATTCAAACAGGAAAGATTTCTGAAAGATTTTGCCACGTCAAATACTACGTAAGTTTAAAATTTTGCTACTTGTTGCTACATTTTGCCACTTGTTGCTATACACTCAATTGATACAATTTTTTCGATTCGCCGCAATAAACACAAAATTAGCTACATTTGGTCTATTCCGGTCACCTATCGATTGATCGATACATTGAATCCGGAAGTGAAAAACAATGTGGAACAATTCAAAATGGAATCATCCGAAATGTTAATGGAAAATTTAAAATTAGGCAATGGTGATTTAATCAAACTTAACGTTGATCAAACGGGATTATTCTTGATCAACTATCCGACGGAGCAATGGAATCTTTGGATTGAACAGCTCAACGATCCTGGATCATCCGCCTGGAGCCAGATATCAACTTTGGATCGGCATAACCTGTTAATTGATGCTTTCTATTTGGCACGTTCCGGACGTTTAGCCTATGATATATGCTTGCGGTTGGCAGAATACTTGAAAAATGAACAATCCTATGTTGTATGGCAAACAGCATCGGAAATGCTTTCATATTTGCGAGTGTTCATGGTTGAACAAGATCGAGGCTTGGCCATGAATGCTTGGGTCCAGAAACATTTGATCAATCAAATTTATGATCAAGTTGGATGGACTCCATCCCAAATCAATGCGGATGATATTAACCGAAAACAACTAAGATCGTTAATGTTGAACCTGGCCTGTTCTTACGGGCACGAGGATTGCATCCGAAGAGCGGATGAAGAATTCGAAAAGTTCATGAACAATCAAACTCAATTGGCAGCGGACATTCTATCCACCGTATTGAATCATGCAATGCGGAACAATGCGACCCGAGAACGGTTCGATTTTCTGCGTAAAAAATATCGAGACTCTTTGTCCACCAATGAAAAGATGCGCTATCTGCAAGCACTGTCCTCTGTTCGTGATCAAGAAATGCTACAAGAGCTGATCGACGATTCATTGGATTTTGATCATCTTCGTAGTCAAGATTTTTTCACTTTCCTGGCGTACATGGCTGGAAATCCAATTGGTCGTGGTCTAGCATGGAATTTTTACCGTGATAACTATGAAACCATCCAAAACCGGTATGGTTTGGATGATTCCAATGTTGGCCGAGCGGTGTATCGTTTTGCATTCTATTTCACCAATGATAAACAACGTGAAGAGATTTTGGATTTGTACAAAAAATATCCAGAGGCTGGTGCCAGCCAATTGTACCGACAGCAAGCTTTAGAATTGATCGAGGCCAATATCCGTTGGAGCAAATCCAATTACAACAAAGTTATTGAATATTTCACCAACAAATGTGACCAGTCGGTGTGTCCTTGGAACGTGTTCCGTTTAAATCAAGCAGTTCGCCCGAAAACCTATGATTTGATCATTCAAATCAACACCACCACGTTCCAATACAATGGCACGGTTAACATTGATGTGGAAGTTACCGAGGGAACATTCAAATATTTCATCCTGCATGCAGCGAGCACATTAGACGTGGTATCATCAAGTGTTACCAAATTGGATGAAATGAATCGTGAACCACAACCACGACCAGAGAAAATACCATCCGATGATGGATTCAAATATTCTCCATTGGAATTCTATGTGATACCATTAATGGAAGAGCAACAGGTGACTGCTTCTCAGCAAAGTGTTTCCTATCAGATTCAGCTTAGTTTTAACGGAAGTCTTTTGAACAACGGTGTGGTGGGATTGTATCTTGGATGGTACGACCGGCCAACTGTCGATGGTAAAAAGCGTATCAATCTAGCCGCAACACAATTCGAATCGACAAACGCCAGGAAAATGTTCCCATGTTTCGATGAACCATCATTCAAATCCAACATTGCAATTACCGTAATACACGATGAACAAATGAACACAACATTGTCAAACATGAATATTGTTTCATCTGAGCCACATGATTCTATTGATCAATGGATGGTGACCAAATATGGCCAAACACCGGCGATGGTGACCTATCTGATTGCCATTTTGGTATCGGATTTTAAATGTTCGCAAAAAACTGTCCCCGACATCGGACCACCGGAACTGGATAGTTTTCCGGTGCGCACTTGTTCATCACCATTGTTTGATTCCAAAAAACATCAATATTCAATCGATGTTTCCATTGAGATTTTGTATCATTACCAAAATTACACTGGAATCCGATATAGCTTCCCCAAATTGGATCAAATAGCGCTGCCACAATTCTCGCCCGGTGCCATGGAAAATTGGGGCCTAGTTAAATACAGGGAAAATCGTTTGCTTTGGTCCAGTGATCAGGACCAATCCGAGGATAAGAGAGAAACTTGCGCCATAATCGCCCATGAATTGGCTCACATGTGGTTCGGTAATTTGGTCACCATGGAATTTTGGGGCGATCTTTGGTTGAATGAAGCATTTGCTTCGTACATGGAATATGCAGCCGTTGATTACGCCCAACCAGATTGGAAATATTGGGACGTATTCGCCATAACTGATACTTATCCAGGTATGGTTGGTGATTATGAACAAAAATCCGAACCACTTGTTCGTCAAGTGAATAAAACATCGGATATGGGCTATTCTTCGCGAATCGTCTACAATAAAGGCTCGGCAATATTGAAAATGTTCGAGAATACCATGGGATCATCACAGTTTCAAAAATCCTTGCAAAATTACCTGAAAAAACTTGAATTCAAAACGGCCACCACCGAAGATCTGTTCGAAGAATTCGACAAGAATTGGGATCATCAAGCTCAAATCGATTCAAGAAAGTTTCTTGATTCTTGGACCAAACAGATGGGATTTCCGTATTTGAACATAACAATCAATGAATCGGATAAACGATTGTCTTATGCTCAACAACGTTTTATTCGTACTGGTGAAAAACCGGAAGAAAAGTAAGTTGTACACTGTGCAATTTGACCTGGTCCAAGTGGATTCCATTCGATTCATTCATCCATTTATTCCCTTACCATAGTCTCGTTTATGTGATACCGTTTTCATATTATTGTATGAATTCAACAACCAATCAACTACAGAAACAACCGATAAAATTCCTAGAAGCAGAATCCGGTCAACTAGATATTGAATGTGCAACAACACAGAAACTGATCAAAGTGAACCCCGACTTTGATGGATTCTATTTTGCTAATTATGATCCAAATCTCTGGTCTAGTCTGATCAAAAGCCTTGTAGACAATGAGGGATCAAACATTGTTTCCGGTTTGTCGGTGAATGATCGTAGTGAACTGATATTATCCGCTTACTTTTTGTCCCGCGCCAAACTGGCTCCGTATTTCACACCATTCGACTTATTCAACTATATGGTACATGAAACTCATTATGCACCATGGAGCCTATATTCAAAATTTTTGTCTAATCTGGCCTGGGAAATGGAACGAACTGAATATCGACCATCGTATGAACGTTTTGTGAGACGTTTGACCACACCACATTATTCCGGAATACAATTGTGGGATGATAGCCAAGGAACAATAATGGATAAAATTTTCAGAAAAACAATCATTCAATTGGCATGCAGTTCTGGCCATAGACAGTGTTTGAAAGATGCTTACAGCAAGTTTTCTGAATGGAAACAAACATCTAATCCGGTACCGCCCAATCTGTTTTTGGCTACGATGATTTATGGAGTGAAACATAGCACAAACGAAGAGGACTATCAATATGTTTGGCAACAATATCAGACAGAAGGCGACCAATCATCAAGAAGAAGTGGCTATCTGGAGGCGTTGACTTATATTTCTGACAGCAATATAGCTATGAAGTTAGTTACTACTATTATAGTGCATTCCTTTTGATGATCCCTCCTCTCTGCTAACTCTGCTCCTCTCGCTTCTCATTTCTATAGGTATTTGAACATGGCTTTGAATGAGACACTAATGCCAGTGGCGGATTTTGTGAAATTTTTTAAAAATTTCATCCACCGTTTCAAACATGAACGGGTAATATGGAAATATTTCCAAGAAAATTATTCGATGCTATCAAGGAAATTGTCCACTGGACAAATGAATGAATTATTGTTGGCGTTGGCCGATCATACGGTCACCGAACAACGAAAAGTAGAAATGTGGAACCTTTTGAAAGACCAAACCAAAGGCGCGTCGATGAAAGGCATTAGCACAGCGTTTGCCAGCGTTGTCTACAACCTGGAATGGCTTAAGGAAAACAAACAAAAGGTAGGCGAATGGCTTTCCAACAATGCTTGCGGAACCATGAAACCGGAACCTTGTCCATGGGCTCGTTTGAGGATCGATCCGAATGTGGTTCGACCGAACAACTATGATTTGATAATCCAGGTCAACCTGACCACCAACATCTACAATGGCTCGGTTAACATACAGGTTGAGGCTATAAAACCATTCCAATACATTGTGTTACATGCAGCTCAAATGCTACAGGTTGATCTTGTTTCCGTTACTTATGATTCGGACAATGAGACCCGAAAGTTGTCGGATGTTTCCATGTTCCGCTATCAGCCCAAACACTTTGTTGTGTTGGAATTCAACGAGGCAACCAATGCTGGCCATTATGAGATTAGGTTCAATTTCACCGGAAATCTTTTGGAAGCCGGTCTTTCCGGTTTATATTTGTCCAATTATACTGATGGTGAACGACAGTTCAAAGTGGCCTCGACACAGTTCGAATTTTATGATGCTAGAAAAGTGTTTCCTTGTTTTGATGAGCCACAATTCAAATCAACATTCCAATTGACCATCATCCATGATTCAGCAATGAAGAAAACATTGTCCAACATGGAAATACTACAGGAAAAGCCATTGGCGGGAAAACCGGATTGGATTGAAACCAAATTCAAACGATCCTTGAAAATGGTTACTTATTTGGTGGCCATGGTAGTTAGTGAATTTGTTTGCGATACAAAAGTAATCAACAACATCACCTATGGTGTTTGTGCATCACATCTTCAACGGCACAAATTCGATTATGCACTGGAAAAGGCTCCGATTTGTTTGCAACATTTGGAGCAAAAGTTAGGCCAACCATATCCAATGACCAAGGTGGATTTGGTTGCCATACCAGATTTCTACTACGGAGCCATGGAAAACTGGGGCCTAATCACCTTTAGAGAAACAGCATTGTTGTATCATTCAAATGATACCACTTCTGAACGTAAAATGAGCATCATGAACACCATCGCGCACGAATTGGCCCATTTTGTAAGTGTGAAATTTAGCCCTTTTCTCAAAAAAGTTGGATTCGATCTTTTATTTTTCTGGTTCTGGTAGTGGTTCGGCAATCTGGTCACTTGTGAATGGTGGAATTTCATCACATTGAACGAAGGTTTTGCCACATATATGCAGTACACATCGTTGGAGGCCGCCGAACCAGATTGGAAAGTGGTAAGTGGTAAACCGGTAAAGCGAAATTTGCATGTTGGATCAGCTTATCAATTTTTTTCCATAGTTTGATCTATTCTTGATGTGGGATTTCGAATACGCCCTGACAGCCGATGCCAAAGATACACATCCGTTGATACGTAATGTTACAGAAACTGGTCAGATCGACCAAGCTGATTCCAACATCATTTACTCCAAGGTACATATGCATATTAGTCGATAACTTTAGGGCCGATTTCCGATTCTCACAATCAAAATGTTTGCCTTCTGAAGGGTGCTACAATCTTAAGAATGATCGAATCGGTGATGGGAACGGCGAAGTTTTACGAATCTCTCAATGAATATCTTCAGGATAACAAGTACCAGAGCGTTAGACCAGAAAATTTGTTGGAAAAATTTGATAAATATTTCGATAATAAGCCCGACGATGGTTCGATTGAAAGCATGAGCGACCTGTTGCATCATTGGATCTACAGCAATGGATTACCTTATGTGAATGTGACCAAAACAAAAGAAAAGACATATCGAATGATCCAGGATCGATTTTTGTTGCAGCCGGCCAAAAACCAGACAAAACCAACGTGGAAAATTCCGATCACATACAATGACCAATATCATGCCAAACAAACCAAGTATTTGATCGAACAGGATCAGCAAGTGGAATTGATTTTGCCGGACGAAGACAAGCCGATCAAGTTTAATGTTGAACAGGAAGGATTTTATTTGGTTAATTATTCTCCGGAAATCTGGGATGAATGGATAGATTTTCTCAAAACTCGAACTGCCTCACAAATCTCGGCGATCAAAGTAAATGATCGTTCTGGTCTTCTGATGGATGCATTCTATTTGGCAAGGGCCAATTTATTATCCTACAATGTCCCATTGAATTTGGCTGCTTATCTGAAGAAGGAAACTCATCTACAACCATGGACCATTGCTACTCGAAGTTTTGCATCGATCAAAACCTATCTGAATCAAGACGATTCACATCGTGAACAATTTGAACAATATCTGCGTCAAATGGTGGAGCCCTTGTACAAAGAGTTGGATTGGAAGGATACTGGAACCGATGTTCAACGACAATTACGTTCGTTGATTTTGGATTTTGCTTGCGCCAATCAGCTTGATGATTGTCTTCGAGAGAGTAGCACAAAATTTGAAGATTGGGCCAATGCCATCAAGTCGAATGTGCAAGATTCGGATCAACAATTGATACCACCACCGAACCTGTTGAGTATTGTGCTGAAATATGGTCTGAAAAATGACCAAACGTCTTCCGATCGGTGGTTGTTTTTGTGGTCACAATACGCACAGGAAACATCCGCCACTCTTCGGACCATCTACATGAACGCATTGGCCAACACTGAAGATGAAAAACTATTGAAAATGTTGATGAATCAAGCACTGGAATCACCACCAAAAGTGATCCGTTCGCAGGATTCTTATGCATCACTGATGGCCGTGGCCAGCAGTGACAATAGGAAAAAATTACAATTACTTTGGGAGTTTTTCCAACAAAATTACCAGAAAATGATCACTCCTGGCCTGACTTCGCTCAAGATGAATCAGGTGGCTTCGTTGTTGAATCGTATAGCCGGAAAGTACTTTTTCACACAGGAACAAAAAAATGAAATGCAAAATTTCTTGGATCAGCATCCAATATCCGATGGCCAAGGTTTGACCAATGCTCAACGACAGAATGTGCTCAACACCATCGATGGCAATCTCAAATGGATGAAGGAGCGTATGATCGAAGTGGAACGATTCCTATTGGTAAGATTTTTTTTGTGTTGCTAAAAGTGATCCAAAACTGATTACTTGAAATCCAAAACAGTGCGGCAGCGATGATTGTCCATTCACCGAATATCGTTTGAATCCAAACATCGTGCCACAAGACTATGATCTGGCAATCAAAGTTGATCTGGATCAAGAAGAATTCCGGGGAAGCGTCAAAATCAATGTGGAAGTAAACGAGGCTACTAGTTATGTGATTGTTCATAAAGCTACCACTTTGAATGTAACAAGTTCGCAGGTTTTGAATTCTGAAACAAACACTCCAATGGAGATCAAACGTAGCTTTAGTTATGTACCGTATCAGTTTTGGGTGCTAGAAATGAATGCTACAATTCAACCGCCAATTAAGATCATTTTGAATTTTGAATTTGAAAGCAAACTGGCAACGGATATGCGCGGATTTTATTTGAGCAAATATTATGATCCGAATGAACAACAAGAATCAAAATTGGCTGCAACTCAATTCCAGGACACAGACGCTCGACGAGCATTTCCATGTTTTGATGAAACAATCTTCAAAACAACTTTCGATGTGGCCATCGAACACAAAAATCAATACATGGCAATTTCCAATAACGCTACAAAATGGAAATCTCCGGAACCAGATCCGGAAGGATATGTTGTGACCAAGTTTGAGACAACACCCAAAATGGTCACATATTTGTTGGCATTCATCATAAGTGATTTTGAGTGTACCAAAGTTCCAGCAGACCCCGACTTGTCTATTCCATTGGTTGGTGTTTGTTCTTCTCCACCGGAAGTTGAAAACACGCTGTACGTAGCGTTGATGGCTCCCAAATTGATTGAAACTTACCAGCAGAGATTGAAAATGGATTATCAATTGCCCAAAATGGATCTGGTCGCCATACCGGATTTTAGCGCTGGTGCCATGGAAAATTGGGGCCTGTTGACCTTCAGAGAGACTGCCTTATTGTATAATGAAAATACAACTTCATCCGCCGGTAAAATGAGCCTTTTGGCCGTGGTAGCCCATGAAATCGCCCACATGGTATGTGTATTATTGTTTGGTCGCAAAGAATACTTTTCTCAATATTGACCATGTTCGATTTGGTTCCAAGTGGTTTGGAAATCTAGTCACATTTGAATGGTGGACCGATCTGTGGCTGAATGAAGCGTTTGCTTCCTACTTGGAATGGTTTTCAGTGGACCAAGTTGAACCATCTTGGAATTATAGACAATTATTCTACATGACCGATTATATTTCCGGAATGGATGCCGATGCCAGTATTACTGCGCATGCTTTGTCACGACCATCGATTAATTCGCCCTCGGAGATGCCATATATAACGGCCATCACTTATCAAAAGGTTCGTCAATCGAACAATCGATTAATCGATCAATCGTTTTTGATTTAATTTCCATTTACATCCTAATTTGTTTGATTGAACCAATTCCAGGGTTCATCCATTCTGAGAATGTTCGAATATGTGTTGACCCATGATAAATTCTTTGAACAATTGACGGCATATTTGCAAAAATACCAATATGGTTCGGTAACGGCAGCTAAATTTTTACAAGCGATATCCACCGATGTCACCATTGGCAACTTGGATAATCCGATTGAATTTTTCCAATCATGGACATTGAAACCTGGATTTCCTTGTTTGAATATCCGAAAAGGGAACAATAGCGATTATTTGGTTACACAGCAACGATTTCTTTCCACTGGTCAATCAACTTCCGCCCAAGATCAATGGGTGGTACCATTGTCATTCTACCTGGATTACAGTAACAATGTCGAACAAGAAATCGTGTTCATCAATAAACGTGAACAAACCATAAAATTGACCAATGTCAACACGGATATACCATTGAAATTCAATTGTGATTCGCAAGGGTTTTACATTGTCAACTATCCTGAAGATGAATGGCTTAAATGGGCTGAACTGTTCAAAAATGGAACCCGATCGGATCAACTAAAATTGACATCACAGGACTACTCGCACCTAATGTATGATGCATATCGTTTGGCCAACGTTGATCAGTTAAAGTGGGAAATAGTTATCCACCTGTTGGGCATATTGAAAACCAATCGTCAATTGTCTGTATGGTACACCGGTTCATCCATCATCAATCAAATGTGGCCTTACTTTCGCTTGGCCAATAAGGATGATTCCAAAGTTTTGGATTCCTTGATGCACAAAACGTTCCAGAAATTCGCCCAGATTCTAGTCAAAGATATTTACGTTGAATTTGATCTTCAATCAACCTTTAAAGATATTAATCAACAGCGTTTGTTGTCCACAGTTACCTCATTTGCATGTGCCTATGGTTACGATCTGTGCTTAGCTCAAGCTTTGGCAGAATTTAAAAAATGGCGATACAACCCAAATCAGGCTCTATCGCCCGATGTTATGCCTGTGGTGTTGAGATTTGGTATCCAAGAATCCGGATCCGATGATGATTGGCATTATCTGTGGAACAAATACGTTGATGAACAATCAACATCGCTTAAATTGACCTATCTACAGGCTTTGGCTCAAACACCTCGACAAGATTTGCTTCTATTGTAAGTTTTCAATGATCCAATTTATTTGTTCCCCTCATTAATTGGCTTGATTTATCCTAGACTTTTGGACCGTGCCAACAATCAGACATTGGTTCGTCGGCAAGATTATCTATCATTGTACAGCTACATGTTACGCACCGCCAATGGTTACGATGTTGCTTGGAATTATTTCCAAGAGAACCATCAGAAGATTCTCCAGAATCGTTTATCCGCCAGCGAAATGGGACGTTTAATAAACTACTTTGCCACCTACATTCACACTGGCGAATCGCAAAAACAATTTAGACAATTTTTTCAGCAAAATCCAAAACATGGCATTTCGGTGGTGAACATGAACAAAGCATTGGAAACGATAACAACTAATGTTGGATGGACGCAAAAATACCGTTCAAGTGTTTATCAAAAGATTAGAATCGAATCCAATTGAATAATTTTAGTCCAGTATAAACCCTCGGGTTAATCTTCATTCCTTTTTGAATTATATGAATCTTAAATAATCATGCTTCTTTTGATATTAACTATTTAATGAGCATATTTAAATTTGGTTCCAGTCGGACAACTTTTAATTCTTTATGCTGGAAACGAAATTTGGGAAAATCAGAGCGAAGAGTTATTTAGTGCAGCGGGAAAAATTTTCAAATTCTAACAGAGTCATTCGGTGGTAGAGAAGCGAACTAAACGCAAGTACTGTTATCTAGTGTAGAATAAGTAAACTGAAGCCAAGTGTTGCCACCTAGTGGCCAAAAAGTGAGCTGTACCTAAGTTCTGCCATCTAGTGGTCGAAAAGTGAACCTAAGTTGGTCGGCTATTTTCACCCAAGTGGGTCTTCTATTTCTATCCAGGTGGGCCCACTCCGGTGCTGTCATCTAGTGGCCAAAAAGTGAACTGTACGTAAATTCTCCTAGTGGTCGAAAAGTGAACTAAAGTAAGTGCTGCCATCTAGTATAGAGAAGGTGAACTCCAGCGGATGGACTATTTCTACCCATGTGGTCCCACTATTTCTACCTAGGTGTGTCCAGCACAGTCTAGTTCACTTTTTGGCCACCAGATGGCAGCACTTGGCTTTAGTTCATTTTTTGACCACCAGATGGCAGCACTTGGCTTTAGTTCATTTTTTGACCACCAGATGGCAGCACTGAGGTGGATCCACTTGGGTAGAAATAGTCGACCAACTTGGGTAGAAATAGTCGACCCACTTAGGTGGAAATAGCCGACCAACTTGGGTAGAAATAGCCGACCAACTTGGGTAGAAATAGTCGACCAACTTGGGTAGAAATAGTCGACCAACTTAGGTGGAAATAGTCGACCCACTTAGGTTCACTTTTTGGCCACCAGATGGCAGCACTTGGCTTTAGTTCACTTTTTGGCCACTAGATGGCAGCACTTGGCTCTAGTTCACTTTTTGACCGCCAGATGGCAGCACAAGCGTTTAGTTCACTTTTTGACCACTAGATGGCAGCACTTGGCTCTAGTTCACTTTTTGACCACTAGATGGCAGCACTGAGGTGGATCCACTTGGGTAGAAATAGTCGACCAACTTGGGTAGAAATAGCCGACCCACTTAGGTAGAAATAGCCGACCCACTCAGGTGGAAATAGTCGACCCACTTAGGTAGAAATAGTCGACCAACTTAGGTTCACTTTTTGACCACCAGATGGCAGCACTTGGCTCTAGTTCACTTTTTGACCACCAGATGGCAGCACAAGCGTTTAGTTCACTTTTTGGCCACCAGATGGCAGCACAAGCGTTTAGTTCACTTTTTGACCGCCAGATGGCAGCACAAGCGTTTAGTTCACTTTTTGACCACTAGATGCGCCTATGTCTAGTTCACTTATTGCACAGGTGCCGTCTAGTGACGAAAAAGCGAATCAAACACAGATGCCTCCATCTAGTGGTGAAAATTTGCACTCTCATCAGGTGCTGTCATCTAATGAGAGAAAAGAATAGAAGATTCAAATTAAATAATTTTTACTCTTTCCAACCACATTTACCCTTTCAGTGGTTTTCAATTGGCCATTGATAAAAGGCTCATATCATTAAGGTTAAATCTAATTCGATTTAGCGAGAAGGGTAGTTTGTTTGGGAACATTAGCAGGATACAACAAAAATTTCAAGTACATCTGTCTCAGTATCCGAAATGGTTACTATGATTGACAGAAATAATTCAAATCGAATTGAAAACCTCCAAGTCTTGTCGCTTGAGGTCAACGATCTTGTTTCCAGCCAGACGAAATAAGCACGAATTAAAACAGCACTTTTTTAAAAAATGTATGCTCGTGTTCGCCATCCAATTGGAACACAGATATTTTGTTTTGTTGTTACGGATACTCTAACAGCAACTGATTAACAACAAGTTTCTGTTCCAAATGGATCTTGTATACTGACTAAATGATGAAGAAATTCGGCTTTCTTCACCGCAAGCACAAACTCATGCGAACTGTCTCCTTCAACTTTAATTCATGCACGAACAGTTTTGTTGAGACTAGTTTTGGATCATACAAGTTTTTTTCGGACAGACTAGACAACACTCTTTCCTTCCAACAGGAGAGATCGACAGTGAAGATATATTCTACACACGCACATACAAACAAAGATGTTTAGCCATTCAAGATTGATGTCAAAATTGATGTCAAAGTCGATTCGGTACAGCTTCTCTCAAAACCTCTTGTCTAGTTGTACAAATCTTTAAATTATTCAATGATCAAACACAACAGCAGCAGCAACAACCATAAATATATATGGCTATCATTGGTCATATCATGGTTATAATGGTTGATTATCATTCTTTCTGGTATTTATAATTTGGTGTCCAGATCAGTTTTTGGATCAAATTCTTGGTATATCTCCACAACAGCAAACTCTTTATCCTATACCAAGGCTAGAGCCTAACTTGTTGCTAATCGAGCAACAAGTGGTCGAAAAGGCTCTAAGCTAGGCTAAGCTAGGATAACTTGAAACAAAAATATCCTGTTTATTCGTAGAGGTGAAAAAAATCAATGAACATGGTAGATGAATCAAATCATCAGGATTGGATCCCAACAATCTTTGTCGTTCTCTTTTTCTTTTTTTTGCTCTCTCTCTCTCTCTTTCTCTTTCTTCTAAAAAAAATATTGAATCGGTCGTTTCATCATTCGATCCATTCGTCTCCCAAAGACTTTTACTTGACACGTTGAACAAGATCAAAGAGGAGAAAAAAAGAAACGCATCTAGTCGTTGATTGGCATCACACACATGCGGATGCAATCTTGAAACTTTTGCTCGTTCTGGTCAATCTATTGGTTCGGTCTGCTGCCGATCGCATCTAAACAATGAAAGATGTTTCAAATGTTTTTGGTCTGGTTGCACAACCCTGAAAACATATGATCATCAATTTGACGCACGACGAAGTTCATTAGAAAAAAAACTTTCCTGTTTCCTCAACTATAAGATGCTCGGTTCGAATGAACAAAAAACCCATTGAAGATGTTGGGTACTCGGCATTATTCTTACTCTTCAATGTTTCATTCAACTATACGAACATACTACGAGTAGAGATTGATATAAATCAAATCAAATCGGGAAGCGTGCGCCTGTGTGTGTGTCTGTGCTCGCTAAAAGTGCCTGCGGTTAATCCAAACATCAATATCAAATTACCAAATATTGATTAGTGGTGATTATCATCCAAAAAAAATCATCGCATGTTCTGCAGCCGAATCTTGTATACAGTTGATTTTAAAACATTTTCCCTTAAAAAATATATCCTGGAAGACATTCATTTTGGTAAGAATTGTGGACAAGAACACCAATGGTGTGGCACACATTGTGATCAACGTAAAATATGCCATCATCATCTTGTTGGGCCACTCCTATCATTCTAGCATAGTTTAACCAATTTTACTGGAAAAAAAATTTTGTCTTGTTGATTTTTGTATGTGTGTGTAGTGTTGTTCGTGTTCATCAAACGGGAAGAAAAGAACGAGTCTGCGTCCCTATTTTTTTTGTGGCATTCATTTCGTCGTTGTGTTGTTTTTTGTTGCTGTTGTGTTTCTGGCCAACACACACACCACCACACTTACCACAAACCGAATAGCATTTTGCTTGATGATTTAGGCAAACACAACATTTTCAACATTGATTGAACACACACTTTGTTCGAACGAGTTGACCAATTATTTGCAAGCCAAGCGTGTATTTAGGTGGGCGTGTGTGTGCGTGCGCGTGTTAAAACAACGAAGTTTTTCCTGGACAAATACGAAAAAAAACTTTGTCGTGCTCCAACTACTAGATCTTGTTTGTCGTTTGAACCGACTAGTTTTGTGACATCTAGAAACAAATCGAAAACAAAATGGAAACGGAAACCTATCAAGAGATCATTCAACCAACGGAACCGGAATCATCTTCCGACCATCAATTTGATAGCATACAATTGTGGCCCTTGGACGAGAGTATTAGGGCAAGCAATAAATGCACTGAATTGATGGTGGACAACCGTTATTTGGATGCGATTGAATTAGCATCCAAACATGCGGATAATTCATTATATCATTCACATTGTCATTCTATACTTTTGTTTTTCAAGGCTTTCCTTTCACTCGAAGAGGTAAGGTGAAGGGTGAATTTTTGTTGTTGTTGTTGAAGATTGTTTCACTGTTTGTTTGCAATTGAATTTACTTGAAATCTGAAGCCAGAATCAAAAAAGGCTCATCTAGCATCGGAACAAACCATGAAGTTGTGCGAATTCATACGCCATCGTACATATCGTGATAATTTTTTCGTCAAACTATTTCTCGATCTTGATTATATACATTTTACTGAAGGTCAGTCAGTTGATCAGATCAATCTGGATTTTGGATTGATCTGAATTTGTATTTAATTAATTTGATTCGGCAGACGAATTGCATGCAGAGCTGGTTCGAGCCGAACAAACCATATGCGCATCGCTTTTGGAATTCTTAATGGAACAAAGCATATTCGTGTTGATGAAAGTTTCATATCGTTTACGTTCAGTATATATGACCTTCAAGTAAGTGAATATTAACACTTTCTCGAACCCAAAATGATCAGATCGACTCAATACAGACAATTATCGAAGATAATTGACACGAAAGAGTGGTCCAGTGAAGTATCTGCCGATGCTTTTACCGCCGGTGTCAAGCTAAGTTTGGCCATGTACAATCTTATGTTTTCGATGGTACCAGAACGTTTGATGAACATTCTGTCCATGGTTGGATTCAAAGGATCCAAATATGAAGGATTGGATTTGTTGAAAGAAGCTGGCGAATCCAAATGCATACGGGCATTTGCGGCGCAAATGTTTCTATCAATGTTTGAATGTTATTTGGATCAAATGTGGAATGTTCGTACGGTGAAGACACCGAATACCGAAAACTATATCAAACAAGGATTAAGTACTAATTCATTGGTATGGTTAATACTGATCTAGTTGTTTAATTGAAAGGACAGCCCCCTTTTTAACCCTATATTCAATTGCCCACTCTCACCCACCAATAGTCAATTTGGTTTTCAATATTCAAAGGACGTATCTCAATGATCGAGCACAACGTTGAACAGGCTGTGAAAGATTTTGAAGGGTGTGTCAGTTTGAAAAACTTGGACATTAAACAATTAACAATACTATATCATTGGGAATTGGTCTGGTGCTATGCGTAAGTATTGAGAAGGGCTTTGAAAGGCGTGTTTTTAGCTTGTCTGATGCATCAATTCACACATCATTCGCCTTGCTTGGGCACGTCCTTCCCCATCATACCAGGCTTATGGGCGATTGGCAGAAGGCAATCCATTATTGCCAGGAGTTGCGTGCTAGATGTGTTTGGTCGCAGGCAACCTTGTGCTATATGGAGGCAGGCTACCGGATAATGTATGTGGAGGCTAAATCGATCAAACAGAAAAAATATGAACAAAGTGATGATTACAAGCAACAAATGAAAATCATTCACGAATTGCTCACGTGAGTTGGACCAATTTGAATTTTGTTTTTTGCCCAGAATGTGGACCTTGTACCGTGTTCCATTAAACAGTGATGTGCCAAAACGTGTAAAACGTTATGCTGGTCGCCGGATACCTATTGAAAAATTCGCATGCGGAAAAGTTGCGAAATATGAACAGGAAGGAAGACTTTTGTGCCCAATCTATGTAAGTTTGTTTGTTTGTTGATGGAACCTGATGGAAGTTGTAGAATTTGAATGGAAAACACTTGGTAAACACTTACCATTAATTTTTTTTGCTGTTGTTGTTGTTTCGAAACATTTGCAGGAAATGTTTCTTGTTTGGAATCTGTTGTTGTTCATCGAAGGTCAACAAGAATATCTATTGCCAATAGTTAATCATGTTGATAAATGTTCCAAAAAGTTTTCATCAAAATTAAGTAAGTGTTGCGTGTTTTGCGATGAAATTGCCAATGTTTGCTTGTTCCGGACGGTAAAATTATTTATTCTTTCCAATCCATCATCGATTTGGCACCAAAGATGATGAAAGCTACTTTTTGCTAATGTTAGTCAAAGGAGCTTGTTACCGGCAGTTGAGCCGTTATGAAGAGGCCAAAACCTGTCTTCTTGAAGTTGTCAAAAAGTAAGTTTGTTGTCCAACATAATGAATGGAATAGAATCCCATTGCAAAGTTGTTGTTGATTATTTACTTAAACCTCTGTTGTCAAATGTCTAAATTATGACAAACCGCAACGACAACAACAATGGCATGTTTTGTTTTGTTTGCTGCAGCAAAAAAATCATCACACACGACAAACACCTTTATCCATTTGCATCGTTGGAATTGGGAATAGTGTTGATGTATCAGCAAAAGTTTGATGAAAGCCAACAATGGCTGTCGGAAACCAGGCATTCAATCAAAAAAGATGATCCAATGGAATTGTTCGTACAGTTTCGTGCAGGAAAAGCATTCAGGATGATGCGCAAAATGAGAGATTTGGAATCATCATCATCCAACGAAAGCAATGACAGCAATGATCGTCGATCACCAAAATGAATCATGAATAAATCCGAGGATTAAAAAAAATAAAATTTTCAAATTCAGTGTAAAAAATACTGATACAATAAGCTTTAGCCATTCTAGGCGGCAAAAATTTGTTTTGAATAAAAAAACCAACTAATACAGCTGCTGCCATCTAGTGTTTATTTTTAAAGTTTCAAATTATATTGCAAAAAGATATTAGCACTGGAAATAAAATCAAACGGCAATTTCTGGTTTACAATTGACAAACGAATTACAAACATCACAATCATGATCTTGGCAATCAATGGAACGTTCCAGCATACCGGACAGATTGTGCAATTCGGTCAATGCTATTTGTTTGTCTTGTTCGAATACTTCATCTTTGCTACAATCCAAACGTTCCATTTGATGCATCAAAGTGATGATTTCTTCGTTGAATTGTTTGTACACACCCATTCTGTGTTGGGATCTGTAAAGTTTTATCCTTGGTCGTAATGCTTGAATTTGGCGCAAACAATTCTCAATGATTGGATGATCCGAATGAATTGATTGAGCCATGTTTAGATAAAGAGGCGGTTGCGACTGGGGTGGTGGCGGTGGTGGTAATGCGAAACTCCTCGTCACCGGAGAATATTGTGGACTGTCCAATGCATCGTCAACGGTCATCATTGCAGGTGGTGGTGGCGGCGGCGGTGATTTCAGCGTCATCGGATATGGTGATGAAGTTTTCGGTAATCCATATTGTTGTTCCACCAAACTAGGTCTAGTCGGATAACGGGACAACGTGTTGGTGACAGTGGGCGTGAATGTGTGATACGAACTGGTAGGATTATCGACCACCGCATAGCGAGCACGTGCAATGGTGTACGTGCCAGTAGAAGGTGGATCCTGATTCATTTTGGATGAGAACACCTTTGATGTAACGGGATAGTTGTCCGGAGTTTTCGGCTCATATTCGTTCATGTAGGAGGTGAAATCCCTGAATTCCTGTTTTGGCGATGTATCCGCGCCATTTGGATCGTTCGGCTCTTGGTCATGGTCATCATGGTTGGCCTCGGAATGTTCGGGGATCGTATCTATTGTTTTATCTTTCTGAATGGTTTTCAACGGTGTGGGCGGTGTTCGTACACTGATCGTGATCGGGTTTGGTTGCCAGTCATTCATCGATTCTAGTTTGGCCAAAATTCTTTCGCCAACCTCCACCACATGTTTGTTTTTGTTCATACCGGACAGTTCTTGTTGAAATTCTGGCTTGAATTCTTTATGAATCGAATTCAATGTTTTACGAATGGAATCCATTTCTTCAGCGCATTCATTATGTCTGGTTATTTGTGAATCGATTTGATTCTCCAAACGTTTCAATCTAGTGTAATCATCATCATCATTCTGGACCAATTTGGGGCTATCCACTGAATCTAAATCTGATTTCATCCCGCCAAAAAAAACCAACCAAGACAGGCAATACACGAAAAGTTATACAGTTAGTTTGGTCAAAAATTCACTGTACGAATAGTACGGATTGTTGTACGTAATGTCAAGGTTAATAGTCTCTCTGATTGGCTCTCTCTCGCTCTATCTCTCTCACCCTTTTCTGCGATTAAAGGCGTGGTTATCTGACTGAAGGGACAGAAAGACAACAACAACAACAAGCACAATAGATCTGAATTGGCGTGGCCACAGCGGCTGCAAATCGAATCAAAGGGCGTATCATTGGTTAGCTTACTTGTATACGGTTTAGTAGAAGTTGGCTTTGGTTGTGAACCACCAGCACTATTATTGTTGTTGTTGGTTTTGCTATGGGGCGTTCTACTCGAAGCATTACGATATGAACGTTGTGGGTAGCTACCATAATGTTGATCGGAGAAGTGATCATCCAATGGCAATGAAGTTTTCTTGTCCACATACATCATCGTTCTTGGCCTATAATTAGGTGTTGAACCTGGTGGCCCATAACCACGACGTCCCTTACGGGATGATTCGCTGAAATCGTACAAAATTATTATTTGTATTTTTTTTTTGGAAAAAATCCCCCCATCATGTTTGCGATGCTTACTACTTGGGCCGATTGGGCGCCTTGTAAAGAAAATCAAAAACACCCATTTGGATTGAAGTTCAGGATGGGTGCTGGTCGATCGATGGGTGAAATGCAATGGCTGCTGCCGTTTGAGGTTGCACACCAGCAATCGTGATGATGATGGCAATGGTTTTTGCAGATCGTTTTCAGCCAATCGTTTCCACACAAGTAGGATTAATCGTTTTGGTTGGATTCAGGATGGATAATGAGGGCGGACTGGCCAAATACATACAAACACACACACAAAATCTCTGCACTTTGACAAATATAAACCACAAGCACAATTTTCAAAGCAAATATGAACAGGACCAAAAATGGTGAACTTTTTTGTGGTTTTGTTTGGCCAAATTGTGTGTGTTTTTCGTTGTTTTGTTTTCCACCAAAAACAGTTGACAATTTATGTTTGCAAACTCTCTCTCTCTTGCTTTTTGCTTACTTTCTAGCACACGGCGGTTAGGTTGGACACACAAATTCTACCTGTCAATGGTGTGGCGTTTTTATTTTTATTTTTACTTCGAAACGATCGGTCGGTTGGTTAGGTTTGGTTTGGTTTGGTTGGTGTATCCTACAAACAACTCAACAGGCATCAAAGGAAAAGCACACAAAGCAAAAAAACAGGCTCTTGAAAACATTACGTTCCAGGTTGATCCGTTGATATGGGATTCATGGATCATACATCATGTTTTATACTAATAATAATCATCAACATCATCATCCGGCATACCAGCACGACCGGCGGCAGCGTTTTGGTTACACCTGTTCAGTAATAACAAATTTTTTGAAAACCAAAAACAGAGTGAAAGGAAATCCAAATCAGTGGCTTGGTTGCCATACACATTAAATTACATTACATGACGACCAAATCATCAACAACCAGAAACGGTTTGTCTTACTATGGCAATGTAATAAACACACACCCGAGAATCAAATCGAAAATGCAACAAAACGCTTTTGAAACAAGCCATTGAAAGCCTCATCTGATTTGGGCGTCGATTGAAACAACACAACACAAACGAGCGTTATTAGTGGGCCCAAAAGCCATCATTGAAATGATTTTAATCATCATCATCATCATGGCATCACCATGGTGAAGCCAAAATCGCATTTTATATCATTGGTGATGATAAATTCCTTTAACCGGATATTTGTTCTGATTTTTGAATTAGATTCGTTTGTTTTCCACACCCGAGATGGCAGCAGTGTCGTCGGTTTTTTTTTTGTGGGGAAAATGGAAAATTCAAATTTTGATTGAAAATTTTTTGGAAATTTAACCGACCAACCAAGGGGGAGAAGAATAATCAATATGCATCGAAATGGATCATTTGAAGCATTCGGGCTCTCACACAAATCGGATTCTCGTATTTTTTCTGGGGATAGGATTCGCCCAACACATATTTTCCGGTTCAATGAATATTCTTTTGCGAAGCGCTTAGTGAATGCACACATTCTTGAGCGCACACAATACACAGGATTTGGCAGAAATTTCAATATAAAAAAACATTCACATATTTATTCATTGATTCTGGTTCGATCCATCAAGTCAGTGCAAACACACACACACGCACACACCCAACAGCTAGTCGCATTCCATCACACACAAACACACAGGCCAAAGGAAAAAAATCCATGGCGCCTGGACCAACATTGATACATCGACTATGTTTGTGTGTGTGTGTGTGAATTTAATGGAAGAAGAAATTCCTTTATTGTTCGAGAACAGTAGAAGAAGAAGAGCGTAAGCAAGAAGAGCTCATGAAACTCATTTAAAAAACAATTTTGATGTCGAGTCTTCGGGTCTTCGGGAAAGCCAGCTCCGGAATCTAGATTTCAAACAGAATGTGAGAGATTCCAAAGGAAGGGGCAATTGTTTGGCCGGACCTTTCCACAATGTTGATTTCGGACAACAAACCTATTGTTGTTGTTGTTGTTGTTCCAACGTAAAGCTCATACGATTGGTTCACTAGTCTGTCTGTCTGTCTGTTTGTCTGTCCAGTGTGCTCCAGTTTTATTATCTAATAATATCCAGATTCGATTATGGCCGTATATTCTCAAAGATGAAATGTGTGATGACACTGGACAACAATGACGCCGGAATCATCAAGCTCATTGGAATGCAAGACACTCACTATTTGAACGCGAATGAATTGAGGGGCTGTCGTTGGATACTACGAGGTCCGGCTTTGGCCACACACACATACGCATAATAACATTATAACTGCTACAATAATGGGGCGTGTGCATGCGTCTCATGTATGCGTGTGTGCATTGACACTAAATTAATTTCAACACACTTTCTTTCTTGCTTTATTCTCACGCTGACAACACATTTTTGGGCAACAATTTCTTTGGGATCCGGATCCTATCGAATAATAATAATAATAATAATAACAATAAGGAACGATTCTGAGAGGAGCCCGAACAAAAAATTATTCGAACCGAAATTGGATTCTGGTCGGGTCGAGATCTGATCACCAAGTTGATCATTGCCAACTAACTGTGTGTGCGTGTGTGTGACACATATCAAATGTCAAATTAAACTTCATTAAATTTGTTGTTTGATGTTGTCGGAAAGGGCCCGAGAATCCATTCATCCATCTAATGATACTGGAATTCGGGTTTAAGTTCCAGAAAAAAAAAAGTTTCATAATTATCGCACCATAACCAAGGCGCCTCCGTTCGCTCTTTCTCTCGCCCTGTCTATGATCCTTCCTGTTGGTCGGTCGAGCAGATATGATTCATCCAGGATTCTATCCCAGGATTCTTCCCCCTTCAAAAAAATGAATGAATCCATCTAACTGTCTGCATATCGGTGTGTTGGATCTTTCAAGGTGATGACTCACACACCAATGATCCAAAAATTGCAACCCTAGCCCTGACCGAATACACACACACACAACACGGTGGCGGTGATGATGATGGCGATGGTGGTGATCATCATCATCATAATGAGCCCAAAAATATGTTGTATTCCCAATCGTAAGTGCCCGAGTGTATTTCCCGGAAAATTAGGATCCAACACACACTCGTGGTCTACGGTTTTGGAGATAAAAACCTTCCACCTAAATCACCGCCAACATCAGAATATAAGACGCGACTTTCAATTCTTTCGATGGCCATTTGCTACACTGTATCGGTTTGAGGGCTTACTGGTACGGGCCATATATACAACATTGCCCAATGCTGCTAGCTATCTTCCAATTTTCTTTGCCACACACCATTCTCTTTCTGGTTCTCTCTTTCACTCTCCTTCACTCATTTCGTTCAGAAGAGCTCGCTCTTTCAACACCCAATGTGTGTGGTTGATGCATGCGTAGCACGGCGCGCATCACGAACGAAACATGGACGAAGAAGAAGAAACACACGACCATCCAAGTCCAGTTTTTAGTTTGAATCTAGTTCCCATAGACGTCGTGTGTCTTGTTTCGCGCGCGCTTGTTCGTTCGTTGTGTGGATTTGTGTGTGCCATCCTTTTTTAGTTTCTGATTCGCATATCATCACAGTGCTTTTCCCATGCTCATCTGCCATCATCGGGGCGTGTAGTTGTGTTTGTGGGTGTGGAATAGGAGCCTCGAAGGTGTAACCATCTGCCGGTGTTTGTCGCGTACCGATCGTCTTGCGGTGTATGTGCGTGAACAAGTGTTGTTGGTGTTTTGATGTTTTTCGTGGTAAAACTTGAAGTTTCAACCACTTGATTTTCAACCAGTCAGCTTCTAATAATCATCATCATCGGAAATCAAGGTAAAAATTTGGCGGATATTCACGACAATCCGAGGTTTTCAAGGTTTTCGAGGTTATCCAATGGAAATTCGAAACCGAATAACCGTTAAAGTGTTTGTTTGAAGGTCTTTGGCGCGAAAACCATCCCAGAAAAAGTATTCAAGCATTCAAAGAGAATCTCGTTGCGTGAAATAGGACACACACAAATCAAGTCTGCATCCAATGATGATGATCACATCATGATCGTAATCATAATCATCTTCATAATTGTACCGGAATAATGGCCCGCGAGAGAGAGAGAGAGAACAAATACCCGTGGAAGAAGGCGCATCATTAGGGCATCATCATGATCATCATCAATACGGTTAACCTAACAACAACGGCGCCATGCTCCTTATTTTTGGTCGTTTCAGGCTTTTCTAAGGTTCCATTTTTTTCAGCAACCAGCCAGCAAAAAAAAAGGATATAAATTGATGCCCATTCTCTTTCAAGCTCTTTCAAGTCCATTTTCTTCTTCTACAATTTCCATGTGATGTTTCTTTATTATTCTTCTTTCCATTCTGTTTGTCTGAGAACTACACAGACAATGGGTGAAGGAAATTTGACCAATTTGTCTCTAGTTGTTTTGTTCGTTCGTTCGTTCGTTTGTTTCTTTTCGCTAGCTTGGCTTGGCCAGCAAGCAACGGCTAAAGCTATCAGCAGCAGCAGGACAGAATAAATGTCTTTTCTTCAAAATTCTGTAAAACACAACAACTAACAACCAACAACCGAGAACAATATCTGGTTGAATGAATTTCTCAAAGCGTTTCATTGCTTGTTGTTGGTTCCATCTTTTCATATTATTATTATTCTCACACAATTTCTCGACCAAGGACGAATGAACCCGAAACGAGAACAAGTTGCCCCCTCTCTCTCTCTGTCTCACTTGACTGCCAGGAATACAATCTATCCGCGAAACAGCAGCAGAAGCAATTGATTACCGACCGACCATTGCTAATACCACCAATGGTCGGTCACTGTCAATCAATAATCAAAAATCTGTCATTCATTTTCAAAGACTTAACCACTAGACTGGTCAGTTTTGGTCGTTTTGTTTCGGCTCGTTGGTATTATCTTCTCGTGTGGTAGTCAGACGATTGAGCGAAACTTGGCGAATCAAGGCGGCAAAAGTGTACGCCAAGTTGAACGAGAAGAAAGTGGAAATCCAGTATCATCATTTACATAGTTTGATGGACAAAATCCTTGTGAAGAAATTAATTCTAGTTTCTTTCGAAGAAAAATTATCTTCAAAAATATGAATATCTGAATTTACAATGTTTGAAGGATTCGAATCTAAATGCTTGAAGATCGGGACACAAATCTGTTTGGCGATGTCATTGGGATGTCATTTGCTTCATCAATCACCTGTGGACTAAATATTTGTCCCACTCTTACGCTGTGTATCTCTCTGTGCCTCCGTGTGTGTGTGTGTCTGTGTGAACCAAGCTGTGTTTACCTTTGGTTTCGCGTTTTGGAACGATCTTCATTCCCAAACAATTTCTTCGATTTGGCTTACTGTTGCTTGTTTCTTCCTTGGCTGTATTGGTGCGTTTTGCTGTGTCTGTGTGTGTGTATGTTTAAGCCTAAATCATGTGTTGTGTATTGTTGTATTTACTTTGTAGCGCGCTAAATATAGACGATTCGTAAATCTAGCCTAGTCTAACCTAACCAAACGAACCAACCAAAAACAGCTACAGGCGCAAGCAAAAAAAATTGGTGGTTCCCTTCCCATATGTCCCCACAATATGGCTTGGGCTTTCACGGTTGTCCACGGAGTCCTAGTCCTAGTCGTCGGTATCCCCACCATGATTATTGACACACCATAATCCGATCATCGATCGACCTCGAAAACCTCGACAAAAATCGCTACGTGTTCGGATTAGCAGCGAGCTAGAGAAGAAAATCAAAGCGAATTGTCCCCTCCTAAATGGCAGTTTTGTCTGTCTGTATGTCTGAGATCGGTGTATTATGTTTGAAGAAGGGTGGTTTATTTGTTATGTGGATCTCACATGTGCCAGTGTGTTTGTTGCGCATTACACGAACACACAGGCAAATGCACGCAACATGCAGCGCATATCTGGGCGTTTGGTATGTTTGATTGGGCTCCGATTTCGGCGTTTGTCGTCGATGTGGGTTGGACAATCCTCTCTCGCTCGCTCTCGCTCTCTACACTCAGAAAAGTCCGGCTAGAAATCGGTGTGGTAGAAGCATAGGATTTTTTTCAAAACAGGCCGATAGCTTGCCAAAATTGGCCGCTAGCATAGCAACGAGGTTTATGAACAGATTAAAATTCGAATTTTTCGGAAAATATCGAAAATCTAATATCGATCGATATGAAAAAATGCGCTGTGAGCCACTTGAGCCTGCACACATCGAAAGACTTAGCGAATTTTCCGAGCAGGACTTATATTTTTTCGGTTTTTTTTTGGATTTTTTGTGATTTTGGATCACAGTAAGTTTATGTTGATTTTTCATTTACGAATGTCGATTCTAATTGGGT
>JAOZJS010000350.1:0-41902 GCA_025882695.1 Amerodectes protonotaria | reverse complement strand
AGCAGAGAGGAGAGAACCAGAAAGTTCGAGCGAGCGCGCGCGCCAAAAAAACAAAAAGTAAATTTGTACGAGCGAGCGCGCGCGCGCGTTTTTAACCAATAGCGAATGAGCGAGATGATAAAAATAAAGTACCATTTTGGCCAAACCCCTCCAAACATCGACAACGACGACAAGCATTATCGAACGAACGAGCGTACGAAAAATCGAGTCCAACCAGTCGTCGTGGTCGTCGTCGTTTTCAATGATGATTTTGTTGTCTATATGTGCGCTCTCTCGCGCGAGCGAGCAAGTTTGACCCCAAGCCAAGGATCCTGAACTAAATCCAGTTCTTCAGTGATAACCACCACCATCATCATCACCATGATCATTATTAGTTCACTGCCATCTCTAGTCTTGGGTTCTCTAGGATTTTTAAATTGGGGAAAAATCTGAATCTCAAAATGCTATAATTTGAATTTTTCTATTGAGCGCCATCTATCGGCATTTTTGAGTACTAAATTTTCGAAACGTCCTCTATGAACAGCCACGGTGAGCATTTCGAGCATTTTTTTTAGTTGTGTTGTTGTTGGGTGTTCAAGATTGAGTCGTATTATTATTGTTATTACTTTTGTTTTGTTCGCTTGCTTGTATGGTTAATAATTATTGCAGCAGCCACAACCATAATAAGAGAAGATCCAAATTGATGCTTGCGTGATTTTGTTTTTGTTTTGAGAGTAAAATTTCGTTGTTCGTCTCAAAAACGTTACAGAAACATTGAAGAATTGAACGCCACACGCAACATACCCACACACGCACATGATTCTTAACACACATGTTATCGTGCGTGTGTTAGTCATTGTTTGATTGGTGTTTGAATTTTTTTTTTGTTGCTCCGATAATTTCTCTGATTCATCGTAAAATATCGAAAACTCGCTTGCTGAATATAATATCATTTTGCCCTTGGGATTCAAATAGAATTTAGCTAACGCAGATCAACAACAACATTCTATGGTCTTATTTGTTCTGTATCCATAGCTACGTACAATTTGTGTGCGACATAAAACAACATTGATGATGATGGTGATGATAATGAAGGACAGCTAACCTAAATTTCATGGTTCAACAGTTTAACAACAACTTTGATAAAATTTGCAAATCCTGAATTTTTTTTATGATTGTTGTTGTTGTTGTCATCATCATCGACAAACAACTCATAAAGTAAGACATAAGTTGTTTGATTTATTTGATTTTGTTTGATTTGATTTGATTTTAACCTTGTTTAATTTTACAGACAATTTCCCATTATCAAACTGATTATCTTCATGAATAGTGAATACTGTTGTTTAAACATCGAAATTAGAATTCATTTGCATCGTCATTCAGCATCGTATTCGAGAACCGAAGTCTTGTCATCATCATTATTTGACCATCATCATTCCTTGGGCCAACAACACTGAACATTTGGGTATTCTCTCTGCGTTGCTCGTGAATTTCTGAATATTCTGAAAAAATCCACCCAAAAAATACTGTCATTCTCTCTCTCTCTCTCTGGATATCATTTTTTTTCATTTAAATCACACACATACAAAAGTTACCATAATAAAATGAACTTAGAATTGATGCCCTAAAATGAATATAAATTCGTTTTATATTTATAATCATTGCATATATAAAAAAAAGTATTTTTTCCGTTGTTTGGTGAAATCGTGTATTTCTATTTCGAATACCAAATTCTTTGGATAAATTCGATTCAGAATCCGATTCTGGAAACCAATTGAACCATTCTGGATCATTTTTGAATTATAATTTTAATTTGGTATGTTTTTCCCTTATAAAATGATTTGCATAATTTTGGCTTATTATATTTTTAATAACTTTAATCGATTTGATTCATCAGGAACGCGAAATTCTAAATTAATCATTTTGCTATTGTCGATTCACGCCAAAAAAAAGAGACAAAATTAATGTTATTTCATCATCATCGTTTGTTCTGATTGTCGTCCATGTATATCTGATTGTACCAAAGAAAAAAAACGATTCATTTCGAAAAATTCATAAATTTGGACCATATTTTTTGCTAGGGCGGATTTTGGATTTTTGCACTAATTTTGTTAGCCCGTCGGCCATTACCCCCTAATGCAAAATAATGGATGTTAATGAACAATTCGACAATATCCAAGAAGAAATAACGATCGGTGAAGATCCGGATCCGGTGGATGCATATCGGCAATCATTATCGGAATTAGTATTCAATTCTAAGCCGCATATTGTTTTCTTGACCATGTTGGCCGATGAATCCAAAGATACCAGAGCTGCGGATATTGTTCAATGTATTGAAGATAGACTATATCAAGTTAACAAAGATATGAAACTGCCAACATTGTATTTGATTGATTCGATCATCAAAAATATATCCAAATCACCGTATGTACCATTGTTTCAGAAGAAAATCATCAAATTGTTTTGTCATACGTTCGAAAAAGCCGATGAAAAGACCAGACTTTTGCTGTACAAACTACGACAAACTTGGAATGATTATTTTCAAGCAGAAGTACTGATCAATCTGGATATGGCTGTGAAAAAAATCGATTCTGGTTGGCCAATCGTATCTGCCAACAAGATGGCGGCGGCCAGTAGCTCTCAAAATGGTCAACTAGTAAAACAGTCCAATAGTAATTCCAATTCGATTCCAAAACCTGTGATCCATAAAATATCCACCATGCCTCCTGCTTCCAAACAGATCAAGTCGTTTAATAGCATTGCTTCAACATCATCATCATCATCGTTGAATGAAGAAAAAACAAGAACCGGAACTGCTCATCCAACCATAGTGATTTTGAAAGCAAAGGAGATTGTTACCAGACGAGATCAGATCGAGCAAGAACTTCGTAAAGAGCTTATCAACAATTGCAAAACACAAAAGATTGTTAATAATAGTAGTAATAAACATTCGAATATAATTAGTATTGGTGGTGGTGGTGGTGGTTGTGGTAACAATAAATCTAATAATAACAGTAATAATAATCACAATAAAATCGAGCAACAAAAACTAAACAAAAGAAAATCCACAAACGATATTGGTGGTGGTAGTAAAAAAATTTCCAATTCAACTTTTAAGAAAAAGAAAAAATCTCACTCGAATGATACGCACGATCTATTATCGACAATATCATCTTCAATGGAAATCACAACCAAAAAGACCAAGGCCAAGATTCCAAATCCCACCCACCCGAACAATAGCAACAGCAACAATAATAAGCGAAAACAGCCTGTATCACCAACAATTCATCCGTCCACGAATCATTTGTTGAATAAATTAACCAAAAAGACCATTGCGCATCAACATTCGGATGATTTGCATGCACCTGTTGCACCGGCCGATGTGATTCCGTTGGGTCGTGATCATCATGTTTCGGTCACCAAACGAGTCCGGGAAATACGTATACCGAAAAGGGAGAATAATGTTAGCAGCAACTTGTTGAACAAGAACAATATCAAACAACAACAACAAAATCATCGTTCTCCCAATGCTCGGAATCCTAGTCCTCCATCATCATCATCATCCACATCATCTTCTGTGGCTCGTAATAGCCGTACATCGCCTACAAAATCATCGGTAATGATGATTAAAGATAATAACCACCAACAATTACCTCCATCCACCCAGGCTACAATTATACCGGCACCGAATGTATTTTCACAACCGGAAGTTTTGTTCCAACAATATAACAACAATACTGGCCAGCATCAGCCAGCTGCGGCAAGTTTTGCCATGGATCGTGATTATCGAAGAGAACTGGAAACGGTGGTCAATGATGCCCAACAGAAATTGATTGCCGGCACCATTACATCAGCCGATCATGAATTATTGGTCAAAGACGCCGAAAGACAATTTTATGAGTTGCAGAATCAACAACAACAACAACAACAATCAAATATGCCGCCGCCACTACCACCTTCAGCCCAACCAATGCAACCAATGGTGCCTGTGGTGATGCCCAATGTTCAACAGCAACCACCACCACCACAGCAGCAGCCCCCTCTTCCTTTTCTTCAACAACCGAACGCGCCGCCTCAGTTTAATGCTCCAATGGTGGCTCCTCCGCAAATGGCACCACCACAACCACCACCATCCTCAAGTCTGGATCCGCCATATGGATCATCAGCAATCTATATCAATAAACAATTTGTTCGACTATTCTATCTGGATCACATCACAAGCATTGTTTCATTTCAAGCTCATCCGGAAACACCGTTCGATCGTCTAGCCAGCACAGATCCTGGATTTTTGGAACCTAAACAAGTGTACTTTTCTGGTCATCCAACCAAAATCACCATGGACCCGGGGTCGCCCAGTGAACAAAGTTTTTGTTTGAAATTCAACGAACCGCAACCATTTTTATTCTCATTGCCCGGTTGTCCAACACCACAACGTATCATGTTAGGATTACCTGATCGTGAATTGATCATAAACGATTGTCCCATTAAAGCACAGTTTGGTGGTCCACCGATCACAGTCTACATGGATGGTGATCATCAAAATCATTTGTTTGTATTGTCTGATTCCAGGCCATTTTTGAAAGTGTCCGAAGAGCCCCGGTATGATCTGTGGCATCGTTTGGTGAATGAAGCTAAAGCTAAAGCAGCATCATTCGGGTTTGGAAATGCTGCTGCTGTTGCCGTACCACCACCATCGACCATTGTTCCCACAATGCCCAACAATATGCCCGGTGGTGGTGTGATGGTTCCAACATCCACGATCAACACTTTTACTATTCCAGCTAATGTGTGCGGCGGCGGCGAACAAAAACCTTTCATCAACAACAACAACACATTCTCTTCTTCATTAGATTCCAAACCACCAATGGCTGATCTTAAATCATTGTTGTCCAAATTGACCGAAGTAGGACTTATCAATCAGCAGCCCGCGGCCGCCGCCACCAACAAACCTCCTTCGGTGGTGACCGATCATCAAAGCCGACCAAAGAAAAGTGTTCCGAATCAACCAAAACAATATCTACCAATGGATCCGGCTATATTGAAACAATATCATCAATTTGTTATTGATCAATTGTATACCGGGATACAATGTACCAATTGTTCGCTTCGATTTCCCGAAGAACATTGCCGTGATGATGAAACGGCGGGCGAAAAGAGCCGTTATTCTCGACATTTGGATTGGCATTTCCGACAGAATCGCCGGGATAAAACCAAGCCGGAATTTGGCTCGGCAACTGTTGCACATCGTCGTTCGTGGTACTATAATTTCGACCAATGGATTCTGTACAAAGAAGTGAATGATGATATTGATGAAGATAATACAACGTTCTTTGATTCCAACTCTGCCCAAAGCCCGGGAGCCAACAACAAAGCTTCAATGTATAATGCTAATTTTTCGGAATTCAAAAATTCCATCACCGAATATGATTTATTCATTGAGGCCATTAGCTGTGATAAAATAACCAACAACAACAATAATGATGATAAAAATGGTTCTAAAGAAAAAATGTGCACCGTGGTGGCCGAATCTGATGTGACCAGTAATTGTACTGTTTGTAATGAACCATTCGAACCAAAATGGTTTGAAGATGAAGAAGAATGGCGATTGATGAATGCCGTTAGCTATACTACCACCACCAACAACGATGCTGTTGTTGAAGGTGATGGTGGTAAAATGATTAGTAAAAATTTTCATCCACTTTGTCTCAAAGATTATCTTCTGCAACAATTGGAGAAGGAACAGCAACAATCGCAGAATAGTAGTAGTGAGCTTGATGAAAGTGAGTTATTCGACGGAATAAGTAGTGAATAAATTTTGTTCTTCGATTCTGATCATAATTCTTTGATTTTTTTGTTTTAATTTGTTAATTAACTTAGCCAACAATTCCTTCAATACTACCATGACCGTCGCTATTAATCCAATCAGTCGTGTTGAAATGATTCCCGGTTTGGATACACCTATGAAAGAAGAGGAGGAAGAAGATGATCTCAACAACGATAATAGCGACAAACAACAACAGCAAAATGAAATGAATATCGAAATGAAAAACGAAGTGAACGATCATGATGATAGCAACAACCGGAATCCGCTTGAACGGCAGCTAGAACAGAGTGGACATGAAGAGGGTGAAGAACAAAATCGAAACGAAATGAAAGACCATCAAATAGAAAAAGAAGAGGAAATGGAAGTGGAAAATTTTGAAGTTAAAGTTGAAGAATTTGAGATTCTTATCGCTAACACTGGTACTGGTACTGGTGCCCCGACAGAATCATTTGATTCAATCAAAAATCATTCTGATTCTGATCCGAACAATTCTGATTCTGGTCAAAATGAAAATGATAAGAAACAACAACAACCTAAACGTGGTGGAATAGTGATCAAAATGAAAGGATCAAAACTAGAAAACAATACGACCAACACCAATGACCAACAAGCTGAAGCAACAACAACAACAACAACAATATCATCGAACAATACGGACAATGACAGCAACAATCAACATGAACCAGAAAATGGTAATGTATTGGCTGTTTCCAATGATGATGATGATAATGATAATGATGAAATGACCACATCAACAAATATCAATGATGATGATGATGGTGGTCAACAGAATATTAAGGATGAAAATGATGATGATGATGATAAAACAAAACAAACTAATGATGATGATGATGATGATGATTCTAATAATAATAAAGGGATGATGAATATTGTTGATGATGTCCATGATGATGATAATAGAAATGATACAATTAGTGGTAGCAATAATAATATTGTCGATGATGATTTTGTTGATGATCATGATCATGCCATTGTAGATCCTCAAACCACTGTTCAGGTTGATACAGATACAATTGATAATGATGATCTGGATCATGTTGATCATCATCATGATGATGTCCATAATGATGATGAGAATCATATTGATGATCATGATGATAATTGTGAACAACCACCATCGCCAAAAAAGCCAGAATCCAATGATAATGATGAACCACTAGCTGAAATCAATGATGCTGATGTACCGGAGCCGGCCATGATAACGGATCAACCAGATGATGCGGCGAAATCCATGAATGCCGATGATGATGAGGATCAACCATTAAAAGAAGGAGATGCGGATTCATCCAATGAAGATGCTGCCGATCAAGATGCTGATGATGCAGATGATGATGATCATCAATCCAATTATTATAGCCGAGGAAAAGAAATGTCCGCTTTGTGCACAATAATGTGATCCGGTTATTGTTTGTTTGTGCGTGTGGGTGTGTTGTAGTTTCCGGATATCTGTGCGGGATATCCGGACTCCCGTTCTGTCTTGTATACATTTTTGAATTTTGTTTCATTCAATTTTTTTTCGTTAGCTTGTTTGTTTGTTTCGAGAGATTTTTATTATGCTTCAACCAATCACCAACATCCATCATTATCATTATTCTTCTTCTTATTCTATTTCATTACATAACGCGCTTACATTTTTCGAAACACCTCCCATACACACGCCCACATTCATATCGTTTAAGAAAAAAAAGAGAGAATAAATTTCATCATTTTGAAACTAAAAATCTTTACGCTTTCGCTTATTCTTAGCTTAGCTCTTGTGTGTGTTTCATCCTCCATTTAATCCAACAAGATGAATTGTATCGTTTAATAATAATTAAAATAATTAAAAATCAAATAAATAAATAAAATAATTGACAAAAAACATGAAATAAAATAAAATAAAATAAAATTTTGCCGCCAAAAATAATTTTGAATTTGAAATTTCTTTAACGACGGTCCTTGCGAGGTATCGATAGTATCGATACTGAATTCTATTGTTGGTCCAGGAACATTCTAATAGAACTAATAGTTCTGGCTCATTTCTGTCCATGTTGTTGTCCATGTCTTCTGTATCAACACTAACGGTGCCCAGCTTTTCGAATTTCGCAACGATTTACACCGGATTCATGGATCATGGCCGATAATCCAAATGATCTTGGGAATCATGCATCATCCATTTCCGGTTATCGACCAAGACTGGAAAATGTTCATCAAGGATGTAATCCATTTTTGGATCAAATCAACCAAAAAGATGATCGTTGTTTGATCAATGAGCTGTGTGTTTTGCATCGTTTGAAACCAGAATATGAGCTGATTGATGTTCAAGGACCAGAACATTCGAAAGTATTCACAGGTGAGAATCAAGTGTGGCTAGAATCCGCGTTGATTTTCATTTTTGCGTTCATTCGGTTCCTCAGTTTATTTGAAATTAGGCGTATCGGAGAAGCACCATGGCCAAGGTAGCACGATCAGAGGTGCTCAATGTGATGCAGCCCGGAAAGCTTTGCAAAAAACCAGGCTGAAATTTCCTTGTCGATTTCAACCATCAAAATTTTCTCCAAAACCGGCAGCCAAGCCCAACCCGATTCCGAACGCGCAATCAACGTTACCGACGCAATTCAATGGTGTGTATCGTTGCCCTAATATGGTTCCGAATTATGGCTTGGCACCTTCATACCTATTTCCATCTAATTCATCGAATCCAAGATTTGTCTTTGATCCTTTGCTGCACAAACAATATCTGGTTTACGAGTTACCACCACCACCACCGCTGATCAATTTTCCACCTCGGCCAACATTCCTAAAAGATATGGTTCAGATGAAATCCAGCAAGACCGAAGATCGAGATCGAAGCAAAAAATTGGCCAAAAAACAAGCTGCGCAAAACATGCTGAACGAAATTAGAACCGGAATTGTCAGTGATAAAACCGCTGTTGTTGGGAAGAAAAATGTTCCAATCCAAGATCGGCACGATTCTACCAAAGATTCGGATTCGAATTCCAACAAGTGTGTAACCGTACTCTATGACCTGGCCCGGAACATGTCCATACCGGATCCGGTTTTTGCATATGAGAAAATCACCAACAACCATCCATTGTTGGTTCGTTATAACAAGACCTTGAAATCAGAATCCAGCCACATTCAGCGGGTGGAAACCATTTTATTTTTAAAGAACCGTATTGGTTCTCACGAACGAAAATCCGAACATCCTTCCATCAGAGCATTCGGATTTAGCTACAATCGAAGAATGGCCAAACAAATTTCTGTTTCGATTCTCCTGCTTCGAATGGGAATCGATCTGATGGTTCGAACCAATCATCAACCATTCTACGATTCATTCCGGTTCTCCATGGTTGAAAACTCCAACTTATTCAAGCAGCCATTGCACGAATTTCAAGCAGAACAAAAACAACATGGCCAAGACGATTCCGGACAATTGATTGATGACCCCAAGTTTTCCATCAATTATCAATTTGTATTGTTCATTTTGAAAAAATTCTATCACTACACACTGAAAGATCCGGGAAAACATTGCAAAATAATCGTGGACAAGTTCCGATTCTTGTTGCCTAATTTTCGGCAAAACTTCCCACAAGCAGAAGAATTCCAACATCTGGATGAGGAAGCCATTCAGCGAATGATTTCCTCGCTGAATTTGGAATCATATTGGGACCATTTGCGATTGATAACAGGATTATTAACCTTGGGAATCCAAAAAAAAGATCGCGATGTGATGGCATTCCAGGCACGGATTTGCGTGGATGATCCACAAACGATTTCATTCATTACGGTTCGTTTGAATCAACATTTAAATCGAGAAAATTTCGTTCTGATCAACAAACACTATGTCGCCTACGGGATTGGTACCCAAGCGGATACGGCTCGAGAAGCGGCCAGCTTGAAAGTTTTGACCCATCTGGCTTTGAATTCAATGCAGCATTTTATTCGGAACAAGTCGAACGATTTGGTGAACCGAGGTGACCCACGACCGGAACCGGAATCGGCTTCATCACCATCAAAACCATCGGGAAATCAAAAGAAAAGCAAACAATGTTTGCAATACTTGTACAAAATTTGCGGTGAATTGTTCATTCAAAAACCAACATTCATCTATCATGATGATGGCGGGCCAGAATCACAACAACAACAACAACAACAGAATTGCACTTGTATCTTGAACTTCAAGCAAGAATCCGGCGAAATGTTGTCGGCAATGTTGAGAATTTCGTCCACCGCCACCAGTAAACGTCTCGCCAGAACCATTTTGGCTTATATGGTTTTGTCCATTCTCAACATTCCCGAATTATCACTTGCCAGGTTGAAATCAGTGTTCCAGATTCCGGATTTCGAGAAATATCTGAAATATTCAATTGACCATGATGATATGATCAGTGAACACCATTATTTGGAATCGATCAAGACGTGCCCATCGTTGATCGTTGAACCAACTGATTATGACAAATTTACCGAAGAAACAATGGAAGAAATCCAGAGAAATATGAAATTCTTGGAACATCTCCTACAAGAGGTATATCAATCACATTTGAAGAATCAAAAAAGAAGCAATCCAAGCTGTTTGTTGGCCAAATTAGAAGCTGAACTATTCGAATATCACAATCACCGGAAACAGATCCTGGACCAAGGAGATTCATTCGATCGGTGGAGTGATCATATTCGCGAATGGATCACCGGAACTTTGAGCAAATTTGATGGCCGAAAATATTGGGATCATTTACGATTGTTATCCATGATTGGATCAACATTGAACACTGATTTGGATCATTTATTGGATCCACTTGTGTTTGAATTCCGATGCAAACTTATCCAAACCCGATTCGAATCTCAAACGCCAAGCGCTGATCCTGGAACAAATTCCGGATATATTGCCATAATTACCCTGCATAGTTGTTCGGAAACATTTCCGGAACGATTTGTGATGTTACGGAAAGAATTTCTTAGTTTTTCCCTTGATCATGACCGTGATGAAGCCCGAGAATTGGCCAGTTATAAAGCATTACGGTATTTGGCCATCAATCTTTGGAAATCTGATCTATAGATGGATGAAATTTTGTCGGAAAATTTCCCCTTACTATTTGCATTTTTTAAATTTTCCCGCAATTTTTTTTGCACATGCGCAAAATGCAAAAAAAAATTTCGGAATGTCGTTTTTGGAAGGCCCCCGCACATGGGTGCACAAAAAAAAATTTCATCACGTTTTCTTCATGGTCTCTCCCGGTCGATCATTGTTGTTTATTTACCAATTTTGTTGGTTTTTCTGTCTCCTTGTTTTGATCCACCACTGCAATAATCATGTCATATTTTGTCTAGTTTTTTTTTGAAATTTAATAAAAATTTGGAACTGCGAACGCGCGAAAAAAATGATAAACGTTTTGCTTGGTCTTGGTACCAAAACAACAAATTCTTCGACCAGATTAAAAACGTTGTGGAATTTGCATGTGGAAAATTATCGTTACACACCGTCCGGCCACTATGGACATCATCATCAGATACGTCATCTTACCGCTCCCAACAAAAACAAAAACAAAGGCTTTTTGGGCCAAGTGTTTGATAATCTTAAACAAGAAATTGATAAAAGTAAAGAGATGAAGGAGAATTTGAGAAAGTTTCGTGAAGAAGCTCAAAAGCTTGAAGAATCTGATGCATTGAAAAAGGCCCGGAAAAAATTTGTAAGTTGTTTAATGTTTGATTTGTGATTCAAAATCTTGTAATAATTCTCATAATGATTTTCATATTCTAGCAAACCATCGAAGCTGAAACAAGCAAAGGTTCCCAACAGGTCAAGGAACAATTGGATTCAATCAGAGAAAAACTGAGCAAAGGTCTGGATGAGGCTCAAAAAACCGAATTAGGACGAAAAGGTATGGAAGCTGCCGAAGAAATAACGAAACAAGCTAAAAAAGCTGCCGAACAAATTGAACAAATATCCAAAACAGAAGCTTTTCAAGCTGTATCCAAGGTTGGATGTTTTCGTTTCTAAATTCTCGAAAAAAAATTCTGATCAAAAATTTTTTTTGGTTTCGTTTTCAGACTGTCAAAACGGTCAAGGAAGAGATTGGAGAGACTCCACTATCATCTGCTCGACTTTATAGACCTCCGAAAAAATTGCGCAAACGAAAAGAATATTCCGATCAATTTGTATCATCTCGACCGATCGAGCCAAATGAGTATGTTTGCTTTTGCTGTTTCAAAGATTTGATTCGACAATTTTCGATTTTGTTTTGTAGAGATGCAACCGGTGTAGAATTGCACAAAGAATCCAAATGGTTTTCCAGTTGGCAAAATTTCAAAGACAACAATCCATATGTTAATAAGATTTTCGATCTGAAAACCAAACTTGACGAAAGTGATAATCCAATTGTACGTGCATCACGTTTGGTCACCGATAAAGTATCGGAAATATTTGGTGGAATGTTCTCCAAAACTGAACTATCCGAAGTGTTGACGGAAATTTGTAAAGTGGATCCCAACTTTGATAAACATCAATTTATCAAAGATTGTGAAACGGATATTATACCTAATATTTTAGAAGCAATGCTTCGTGGTGATACTGAAGTGCTCAAAGATTGGTGTTATGAAGGTGTAAGTGTGATCAATGGTGATATTTGGAACCATCTGATTTCTGTGTTTACACCTTTTGTTTACGTTCATGTTTTTGTGCCCAGGTTTACAACGTACTAACGCAGCCCATCCAACAAGCAAAAGAAATGGGATATCATTTTGAATCAAAAGTAATCGATTTGACCAATGTTGAACTGGAAATGGGCAAAATGATGGAACAAGGCCCGGTGTTGATTATTACGTTTCAAACACAACAAATCATGTGCATTAAAGATTCAAAAGGGAATGTGGTTGAAGGTGATCCGGTAAGTGAAATCACACTACAATTGCTTTGATTGATTGTCCATTTGTTGTTGTTGGCAGGAGAAAATCATCCGCGTACATTATGTTTGGGTGCTGTGTCGTGATCAAAATGAATTGGATCCCAAAGCAGCCTGGAAATTGTTGGACATTTCTGCCAATGCTGCCGAACAGTGGTTATAAGAAAGTTAAATTTGAAAAAAAATTTAAATCCAAATTCATCGAAAATATAAATTTTGTAAATATTATTAGAGCAAATCATTTTTATTTTGTGAGTCGTGAAACAAAAAAAAATTCTACGGTCATGTTATAACGTTCACAACATTCAATTATTGTTGTTTTTTAAAAGTAGCTTGAAATTTCCAAAATAAAAAAATTCTGAATTTTATAAATCAAATTTTTTGTCTTCGTTTTTGTTTTTTTCTTCGCCAAAAATTAAACCAAAAAAAATAATAATCATCTTGGCACATGTTTGGTTGTAGTGGTAAACATGGACGCAATGTGGCGGCATTTTCGGGATTCACTTTCACCACACACCGCCACTACAATATCGTGTACTGTTGTGTGTGGACGCGCGCATTTTCGAAGCTTTTTTCACTTTGCCGCCATTTGATGTGTGGTGTTACATAATCGTCAACAACAACAACAATGCTTTTTGCACAAAATCAACCAACCAACGAGATATTTTCACATCATCTCTCGGCTTTTGTCTGCGCAAACAACAAAACGATGATGTACGTGTGAGTGTGTGTCTCTATTTCTCTCTCGCGGTTTACGATGTTTTGTGTGAATGAAATGAAAATCTCTTGAACGAGACACCTAGCCGACACCACAACCAGCAACATCAGCGGCAGCGAGGAGAAGAGAAGAACATGAAGAATGCCTCTGCCCTCTCCAATTATTCGTCGACACTGTGTGCTGCAGCTGCACTATCTTTGAGGTGATCTCCTTTCCAGTTGTTTCATTTTCATTTTCATTCCAATGCTGCTGCCTGTGCTCCCACAACAACAACAACAACAACATTGATATCGGTGATGATGTTGTCGTTGTGGTTTTTGGATGCTGCTGTTTGCGCTCCCTTTTTCGCCCAAAGAAGATCCTGTACTGTTTGTGTGTGGTATGTGTGTTGTTGTTGATGATGATTTTTCATGATTTTCCAGACACCACAATTAATTAAAGGTAAAAAACCGAAAGGAAAAAAAATTAATGATGATAATGATAAAATTGTCATCTTATTTGTTTTGTGTGTAAAAGTAGTAGATGATAATGATAAAATTCAATATCATCTAATGATCATCATCTTGGTGAAGAAAAATTGTGACAATTTTTTTTCTTGATCAGATGATTTTTTTTTGTTTTTTTTTAAAACAAAACTCACATCTTCAATTGATTGTGCGTGTGAAGATTCTTACTTGTTTCGTTGTTCTATATATCTGTGTGTGTGTGCATATAATTCAAAGGTGTGTGTGCAAAATCAGAATTTGGTTCATTGCGAAATATTTACCGAAGAAAACTAGTTTGAAAAGTGTTCCATTTCGAATGATAATTATTATTTATATTATGATGATGGAAATTCCTGACAAGAATCGTTCGTTCGAATATTATTAAAAATTCGATTCTTGTGATGCCAAAAATTTTTGATGAAAATGCAAATCACACAACAATCAAAATTATTGATATTATTGATCAGAATCATATGATTGAATGCAATGTCATCAACAACAATTTATCCGCAAAACAATCTTCCGCAACAACAGCAACCACCACCACCACAACAACAACAACAACAAATATTATTATCAACCATTGATTCTACCAAATCTTATTCATCAACAACGACGACGACAACATCAACGTTGATTGCCAATAATATTGTTTCCGAGAATAAAAATGAAGATGTCTCAACAGCAACAATAATCAACAACAATTCATCATCATCAGGTGTTTTGGTGAAAAGCAACAACAACAATGATGATGAAATTCATAAAATTAAAACCACCGGTGACCATCAAGCCACCGGTCACCATGCTAAAAAGAAGAAGAAAAAGAATAAGAAAAAGAAGAAACATAAAAAAGATAAAAGAAAAAATAAAAAGCGGAAGACCAAACAAACCAAACAACAAGATTTACCACCACCACCAACAACAACGCATGGTATTGATTTGTTATCCATCACACCTGGTCAGTATTCTTTTGGACATCATCCATATCCGATCCACCATCATCATGTTGTTGAACAAACGGAAAAATTGATAATTGAAACAAGAAAATTAAGCGTTGTAGAATCAACAGTGCAATGTACCAGCAGCTTACCACAACAGCATCATATGGTGACCAATATTGTTGGTCCACACACATCCGCTACATCCACCATTTCGAATGTTTTGACCAATAGCAGCAGCACATCTGCAACTTCATCATCATCATCAACGCAGATTAATTTACAATGTCATAATGATATTTATAATTTAACTAGGCCGATTTCGATCGGTGATCATCAGCAGCAGAAAACTAAGAGCTTGAAAAAGAAAAAATCATCATCATCAACGACAACAAGTAGTAGTAAACCACATAAAAACAAAAGAAAGAAACGTGAAAGAAAATCTCAACATTCTTCTAGTCATAATAATACGGATAAACCTGTGAAAAGCTGTGATCATGATTCATGTTGTGATGGTACATCACATTCCTCTTCTTGTTCCTCATCGTCTTCGTCCTCTTCATCATCATCATCTTCATCTTCATCGTCTTCGAATGATTCTGATTCCGATAGCGGTGTTACAGCTGGATCCAATATCAAAAGCAATAATGTTGATGTTGTTGATGGCAAACACCATCGAAAACGACCCGGCAAAAGCTCATCATCATCATCATCTTCTTCATCAAGATGTTCATCCCGGGATTCATCGACATCATCATCTTCATCTTCTTCATCGACATCTGGATCATCTTCATCATCGTCGGAAGATGGTGGCGGTAAATCATCTTCGTGTTCAACCTGCTCATCAACATCATCATCTTCGTCGTCGTCATCATCATCATCATCATCAAGTTCGAAATCCAGCCGGAGTAAATGTTCGAGCAAAACTGGTGATTTATTAGCGAAAATCTCTTACAAAGAGAATGGCAACGACAACAATAATCAAATAGAGTCAACGAGACAATCAATTTTGAATTGTAAACAAAATGCCCAAATTAACCAGATTGAGGCCACGACGGCGACGACAACATTAACAACAGCAGCAACAACAAAAACATCACAATCCAATTTTAGTCAACAACAAAATTCTTCAATGTTTTCTGTTGATACTATTTTGCAGCACCAGCAACAACAACAACAACAGGAACAACAGACATCGACAGCCAAGTCGGTGGCAATAGTTTCAATGTTAAACTCTTCATCATCATCAACATCATCCGTACAATGTTCAGTTACGAGTACCAGTTCTGAAACAAACAACTTACGAATGAACAACACCACCAGTATTGGCACCACGATGGCGACAACCATATCCAACAAAACCAACATTACCGCAGCTAATCCCAGTGCACCTAATAATCCGAATACTCTTGATTGTCCAACAGTATCCAAATCACCGATGGTTACCTTGGATAATCCAAAATCCAATAGCAGCAATAACAACAATACCAATACCAATAACGAATCCAATTCGACCAATGCGGCACCGGTGGTCATCAAGAAACGTAATCCAGCGGAAGAGAGGAAAAGATTACGAAGTTATAGAATTCCGCATCATTTTTCGTTGAATAATAAATCTGCACTGGCCACCATCAAATCATCTTTGGCGCCGGTTTCATGTTCGACAACAACGTTGACCACGTCCACTGTTAGTTCTTCGGTTGCTACGACAACTTCGAAAACTTCCACCACCACCACCAGCACATTGGCTATCAATTCAACTCAGACAAAACAACCAACTTCATTATCATCAATATCGAAAAATAGCAATACAACCATGATGCCAGATAGTACCAGCAGCAGCAAAAAAGAATGTCAAAAATCGGTGAACAAAATCAATGTTCAGCAAACTTATCAACAGCAGCAGCAGCAGAATCTGACCACGGTCAAAACCAATATCACTGCATTGAATAATCATCAATTGTCCAAAGAAAAATTGACATTAATCAACACGGCCAACACCACCAAACTTCCTGGAAATTTTAGCTCACAAGCATCCAACAATGTGAATAATCAAAATTCACATTTTTTAAATTCTTCATTCTTCGTTCCAAGTGCTTCGACATTTTCAAATTTTCCACATAATTTTCCAGCATTTCATTCGGCATTCATGCCGGCCATATTCAATAATCAATTAATGGCCAACAATGTTCATCAATTACCGACTACAAACAAAACCACGGGCGCTGGTAATCTTGTGGCGGCCACCACCAATCGTCCAACGTTTTTTCCCGCACAAGCAAGAGCTGGAACGCCATCCCAACAACAATCTCAATCTCAATTGACCATATTCACTTCGCCACCATTAGCAGCATCCAATTCAGCATTGGCTGGCACCAATACCGCAGCAATTTCGCCATTCTCATTTCCCGCTACGATGCCTCATTCTGCTCTATTATCATCACAGTTTTCGCCATCGACCGCACCACCGGCAGCAACAGCAGGCTCGGTACCATCATCAAGCACATCATTGTTGATGCCCAAATCTTTGAGTTTTCCATCGAATTTATCTTTTTCATCCAACGATGCAACGGCAGCAGCAGCAGCCCATCATCAGTTGATGATGTTTGGATTAACTAAATCATCATCAACCGCCTCTATTTCATCGGCTACCGGCAACAATACAACAACGACAACAACATCGCCGGCATTCATTCTGCCACGGATCGTTCATAATGCCATTAATTCGTCCACATCTTCCAACATGACCAATGTTAACACGACGGTTATATCGACGAGTAAAAATTTTCCAAACATCAACAACAACAACAACAACAATAGCAAATCAAAGGATAGATTTACGAATTCGGGTAAAAAACAACAACAGCCACCACCACCACAATTATCTCCAGCAATCGATGCTCGATCGACAAATTTTGGACCATCGGCCATCATCTTACCAACGGCAACGGCATCGCCCAATGCCCAACAAACGGTCAATGCTCATCAACACTCACCACTATCTACTATAATTTCACCACAAACATTATTATTGTTACAATCTCCACTATCTTCTGCCACGTTTCCGAAACCTCCTGGAACAACAAGTATTGAACAACATCATCAACAACAACAACATAATCATCATCATCATCGTTATTCTTCTTCGTCGTCCACATTATCAACATCATCGTCTGTAACGACCGTGTCCAATAAAAAATTATTGGCCACCAACATCAAACCAATGGTCACAATTGGCGGTGGTGGTGCTGGAACACATGTTGTTGTTGGACAATCCAAAAATGCCACAGCAGCAGTAACATCAATCGTCTCACAGTCTCAGTCCGTTGGATCTCAAAAGATCAAATCTGCTACGCTCGCTATGTCGGCGGCGGCAAACCAAACCAACCAAGCCAATGTTATACTGACGCCGACCAATTCCGCTATTCCACATTTACCATATACGCTATTCTCTCAACCGCAGTCAACATTGATGCAGCCGATTTCCATCCAAGCACCGCCGCCTCCACCATCATCAGTGTTCGGTGCACCGTTACTATTGTCGGTGATTTCGCCCACGAGTCGTTCTCAACACCAGCACCAGCCTGCTCCACATCCTCATACCAATCTGAGTCCGGTGATGATAAACCATAATTCGGAATCGATTTTACAGGCAGCAGCCACGGCCGCCATCGTTCAACATCATCAGGCGAAAGCCGCCAACAAGACGAATTTGGATTTGAAACAAATTCAACCAAAAGGTGATTTGTCCAAAACGACGTCGTCTAAAACGTCTTCGTCGATGTGTCCACAACAAGTGTCGGTACCGATGGCAACCATGGCTAAAATGAATCAAAAAATCACCTCCAAATTGACAGTTATTACCACCAATTTAAGTCCGAAGAAGGTGGTAACTACGCCCAAGCCATCTTATTCGTCTTCGTCGTCGTCGACGACGATATCATCACCGACACCATCTTTACCGACGACGACCAGGACAACGATGGTGCCCCAAGGTAAAAGTCGTCTTCCCAACACAATCTCAATGACATCGGTCGTATCTGCGGTGTCATCATCATCAATGGCAACGGTTACTTCATCATCAACTTCAACATCAACCACCACAACTTCATGTTCATTGATAGTGTCCACAAATAATAATAAATCAAATGAAACCACCAAGAACATGGAAATGATGATGATGAAATCACCACAATCTGAAGAGTTGGAAAGTTTAGTACGTTCGGTGAAGGATACCATTGATTCATTTAATGCGGCCAGTTCTGGCCTAAGTGATGTAGATGATAATGATAATAATCGTGATCCAATGAACAACACCATCACCATCATGAAGCTTGATTCAAGCAAAATGATGAACGATATTTCCAACAAAAAAGTAGCAACATCGCCACCATTCACCATGGTGATGATGGCCAACAACAACAACAACGCCCAACAAGTTATGGTGATGGAAAAAGCCACACAATCATCATCATCAGCAAAAACGGCTTCGAATAAATCGAATGAAACCGCCTCGCCCACCATTAGCAGCGGCCGCAGTGTTGAAATTCAGCCTAATTTAGAAAAGAATATCAATAATAATGTTGAAGACAGTAAAAAGGAGAAGAAAGTCAATAATAATAAAAAAGAAGAAACAGAAGCCAATAATAATAATCTTACCGGCAAAGTAAATGATGTTGTTTTAGATGCTGCTGCTGTTTCTAATAATAATAATAATTACAAAAACAACAACAAAAAACCGAAAAAACATCGAAAAGATAAAAAGAAAACCAACCATGGCCAAGATTTCGAGAAGAGGAGATCCAAATCTAAAAGCAGCAACAGCAGCAGCAATAAGAAACGTAGTAATAATAATCATCATGGTGGAGGATCAAACAACAGTTACAATACCAGTAAAGTTCAGGGATTGTTGCACGGTGGTCCTGGTGGTGGTCATTCATCAATAACGAATGATCCGTTGTTTTTGAATAAAATTGACAAGATTATTGAATGGTTAAAACGTATGCATATTTCGAACAATGGTCCAACCATCAATGCTCAAGCATTACCATCAATATTTCGTTTGCGCGTACATTCGTCTTCGGGTAAAACTTCGGGAAAAGTTGTCAAATCAACCAAAATGTTTGGTTCACATGCTCGAAGATTGTTGACCGGTGGTACGCGTACCGGTGGTACCGATAGTCAACATTTGTTGCCATTGAAAAAGCGACAACATCGACATGAAGATCATTCTCATTCAACGGCCGCAGGTTCCTTATCTGGTCATTGTGTTTCGAGCCACGATAATTGGTCAGCGGCTACAGTGGACCACCACCAGCATGGTTCGAAATCATCCAAAGTGATCCGGAAGAAATCCCTCAAATTGAGCAACAATCCTAAAGTTTTGAGTGATCCGTCGCAGACCAATGCAGCAGACCAAATCAAATCAAACCTGTTGCCATGTTCAACATCCAATCGTATTGGTGGATATGATTCGAATCATCCTGTCGCCAATGTTAAATCCACTGCAAAGCTTATGATGATGGGTGGTGCTGCTGTGAAATTGGAGCCTGAAATTCAAATGTTGGAAAATTTGAAAAGCATAGTGGCGCCCTCAAACGTTGTGAGACGTAATGATGAACACGTTTTGTCTGCTGTTGGTGGTGATGGTGGCGGTGGCAGTGCTTGGCAAACAGCTAGCGCTGTTGGGGAAGAACGAGCAAGAGAAGAAGAGGAGCGAAAGATGCATGGAAAACAGGCCGCTACAGCAAATGATAATGCTACTTCTACAAAAACAAATGCTGGAAACAACAGCAAACAACAACAACAACAACAATTGAACTCAACAGCGACGAGTAACAACTTGAAAACAGCAGCAAGCAGCAGCAGCAGCAAGACTGCCGTTCCGTGTAAACGGCCGCCAAATCTAACAACAACAACATTGCAGCAAGCAACGGATGTGATCCAAAATCATCATCATTTCATTGCAAGTAAATCAACGAAGAAGAAGAAAAGTGTTTTGGATGATCGAAAAAATCAAATTTTCAAGTGTAACACAAGATCATCATTGTGTGCTACAGATGGTGGTGGTGTTGTTGAAGTGTCATCAATTGTGCCGCCAAATGTTGTCATACTGAAATCTGATGGGAGAAAAGTATCGAATTGTTTGCTGAATGATAAATCAAAAAATGATCCAATTATAGATGAAGAAGTGGATGCTGATGATGAGCTGGACGGTTCGGATGATGATGATTATGATGTTGAAGAAGAAGATAATAACAACAGCAAAAGGTATCCGAAAAATAATTCTAGCATAATATTAAATCATAAAACATGTGCTATTGATTCTGCGCATATTGGTGATATTAACACGATTGATCTCAAAAACAGCGACGAAATGGCTAGAATGAAAAAATCCAATACTATTGGCGATAAAACAGAATCAAGTGTGAGTAAAATTGATAAAGCTCAACAACTAAAGATGAAATCGAAAATGAAGACAAAGAAAACAGTTGCAAACGTGAAAACAACAGCCCATGCCGATAGCACTGTGAGCAAGATGAACAATGAAAAGAAGAAGAAAATCACTGCCAACAACAACAATGCAAAGATTACAGAATCGGACCAGGATTCCAATAAAATGGTAAAATCTAAAAAGAAAAGAAGACGTGTTATCAACAAGACTGGATTTGATAAACCTCGTAAGCGAAACAAGAACACAAAATCAACGGTGAACAACCATCAATCAAAAGTAGTTGAAGAAAAAGAACCTGAAAAAGAAGTGATCAAAACTAAATCAAAAAAAGGATCAAAGATTGTCGAAACGAAAACAAAATTGAAAACATCCCGAACGAATAGTGAAGGTACCGAATCAGAATCAACGTGTAAACAACAACAATCAACATCAGACACTGATGCCAAATCATCGAGAATCACGAAAAAATCAAAAACAAAAGTTTGTAAAAAATTGAATAATAAAAAGTCAGCTGTAACCTGTTTGCGTTCAGATGAGTCTAATCATCAAGAATATTCCACTAATACAACAACTACAGAATCATCTAGTTTCGATGAGGACAATGATGATGATAATGACGATGATAATTATGATTATCCAATCTATATGGTTACTGCCCCGTCCACTGAGAACAAAATTTGTTTGAACACAAAGGTTTATCCAATCAAGTCCAATCCATTTACACGGTCCATACCGTCGAAAAAGTACTATCAAGCTGGTCTATATTCGGATGAATTTTTGAGCTTACATCCGGATGAAACTGAACTGAAAAAAACTGCCGATATTGCCATTAGTCCAAAACTAGTCAAGAATGGTAAAGAATTTGGTCAATCATCCTCATCCTCATCGTTGCCATTATTACCATTTCCACCGACGTGTCTTCCAGATGATCTGGTACAGCAGCAACAATCATCATCATCATCATCAAAAGATGGTGAATCTTCAGTTTGTGCGAAAAACAAATCATTACGCCACATGAAACATGGCCAAAAATCGGATCCGATACGGAAGAGATTCGATGAAAATGAACCAAATGATCGGCATCAAGATTTCAAACTAAGTTTTGATATTTGGTATCAGCTCAAATATAATCCATTTCCGAAATTGATGGGATCGGCAAACTATCGCCGAGTGAAGCAAAATGTGTTCATCGATACAAAACCGGTGGCCGAACATTCGCGTAATTCTTGTAATTGTTTGAAACCTATTAAGGATGATGAGGATGGTTGCGGTAGGGGGTGTATCAATCGTTTGTTGAATCAAGAATGTTGTCCACAAAATTGTCCCACACGCGATAGGTGTAGTAATCAAAAAATTCAACGACACATCTGGACTCCTGGTTTGCAACGATTCATGACACGTCATCGTGGATGGGGTATCCGTACAACCGAAACGATTAAAAAAGGAAATTTCATTATGGAATATATTGGCGAGATTGTTAGTGATCGATTGTTTAGGAAACGAATGAACGAACGATATAACAATGATCAACATCATTATAGTTTGAAGATTGATGCCGGTGTGATCATCGATGGTTATCGTGTTGGTAACGAAGGTCGTTTTGTAAATCATTCTTGTGAGCCAAATTGTGAGATGCAAAAATGGGCGGTGAATGGCTATTATCGAATGGCAATGTTTGCATTGCGCGATATTGAACCAATGGAGGAATTGTTTTATGATTATAATTTTGATAATTTCAATCTGAACTCAAAACAAGTGTGCCATTGTGGTTCGAAAAAATGCCGTGGTTTTATCCGTGGTAAAGCTGAAAAAGCTGCTACCACGACGACAAAATCCATCACGGAGATTGCATCAATGATGGTTGAAGATCGTTCGGATGATGGAAGAGCAAAATTTCCAACCCGTTTCGTTTTCCTCAAACCATATGTTGAGTTGCCGCCCAACGATCCCTTGGCGCGACAGTTCATATTCATTCGACGATCGGCTTGGTGCAAGAAAATCAAGGTACCAAAAAATATTTTCAAAAACAGCAACAGTTTGTCATATTTTGGCAAAAAAGTTGATATTGAAATATCCTACGATCCATTCATGTTGAAACGTAAAATGGAACCATTGAGCTATTCCAAAAAGCAAAAGATTGATAAAGAAGCTATATTTTTGCAAAGAAATTTCGAAAAGACCCGTGGATTCTATCTGACATTGCAAGCTCATTTAGATTCTAGCAACAATGAAAATAATGAAACGAAGAATCATTATCGTAATCGTTTGAATAATGAAATTAATAGTGATTCAGAATCATCCAATAGCCGATTGTTTTCCAATTGTTCGATCAAAACTCGTGGATTGGCCAGAGTGGACAATAATCCTGATTCGAAAAGTCTTAAATTGACACAAATATATTCCAATGTTTGCCACCGGATTCGATTGTTCATTTTGAAGAAGATTTTTGATGCAGAACATCAAGAAAATGGTAGTCTTAAAAAGAACGGCAGTGAAGAATTTGTCAAGAATTTGGGCGCAATCAAACGTAAAAGAAAAAGGATCAATGGTTTTGAACATAATGGCCTGTTTAGTTTCAGCTCATTGATCGAACAAATCCGTTTGGGAAAGATTGATCATTTGGATTCGTTTATGGAATCCATGTCTGTCCATATCAAAGAACAATTACAAGAGCTTAAAGAGGATGGTATCAATGGGAATGATAATAAGTCGAAAAGATTAAAGCTCACCACTGCCAATGTAAATAACAACAATGATCATGAAATGACCAATGGACAGTCGGACGGAGATTCTTCCAAACGATCTTCCAACAAAGATGTATGCCATATTCATATCGCTGGCGATGAAATCGATGCATTGCAACGGGAAATATTTTGTATGATGGAGGATATGTTGAACGAGAAACGTGCCATAATTACGGATATCATTGAAAATGATCTACGAAACAATGATTGTAAAAGTAATGGTGTGTTGGCTAGTTTCGTTAAAAAAGAAATAGAATTGAAGAATAATCTTGATGGAACGAATCAAGAAAGATTGGATGAGATCATAAAGGATTTTGAAACGTTAAAACCAATCCAAGTGACCGATTACACTTATCTATCTCGTGTTGTTGAATCATATCTGCCTCAAGCAAAGTTTGTGGAATCAAATGAACCGGTACGGAATGAAGAAATCATCCGATGTATCTGTGGAATATTACGAGAAGAAGGAAGAATGATTCAATGTGATCGTTGTGAGGTAAAAAAAATCGTCTGTGAAAATTCAATCGAGCGATTATTAATCTGAATTTTCGTGTTTTCGTATTTCACAAATTAGATTTGGCAACATTTTGATTGTGTTCAGCAATTCACTTCGGCCAATCTTACCGAAAGTGAATATATCTGTGAAGTTTGTGATCCACGTGCTGTGCCAAGGGTTGGTGTTGAATGATGATGTTGAATGACCATGGAAATGATTGATTTTTGTCGTTTTTTTCCGAAAATAGGACATACCGATGCCTAAAAATAACTTGCCAAATATTGAGCTTCCATTTTCGTTGACTTACTATTTATCATTAGAATCTCCCATCGACAAAGGTCAACGTGTTAAAGTCGGTGATTGCGTTTATATTTATCGACGATCTCAAAATCAACCTCCTTCTAAACAAATATCTGGAAATAATAATAATAATAATAATGCCGAAAATGATATTGATGGTGGCCAATTTTTGGAAACAATCAAATTGGCCGCTGATGATGCGTTGAAGAATCGTAAACTAAAATTCGATCGTCGTGAATGTATCATACTACGTGTGAAACATTTGGCAATTGTTGAATCAACCAAGCAAAGAATATTGTTCGGACATCATTATCTATGGCCATCGGAAACGTATCATGAACCGACCAGAAAGTTTTACCCCAAAGAATTGTTGCGTTCACCATTGTGCGAATGGGCAGCATTGGAAGAAGTTCGAAAACAATGCATTGTTCTGGATCCGGCCACCTATATGAAAGGCCTGCCGATCGGTTTCGATCCGGAAGATGTGTACGTTTGTGAAATGCGTGTCGATCGTGGTGCCAAATCTTTTAGCCGTATACCAAAAAATGCCCAAATTCCGGTCAACCTGAAGAGTTATGCGTTTAGAACTTATAAAGAAAAGTTGAAAATGAAACGAACCTATTCGGTATGAAGCTTTTTCAACCGCGAAAAATTGTTTGCTAAATATGCTTTTCTTTTTTTTTTGTTCCAGCCTTTCCATGTTCCAGAAAAGAAAAAGATCCAAGGTAATAAGAATCAAGATTCGGATAACGTCGGTTCGGAAGAATCGCCAATGGTTGGCGTATCATCTGAAACAGCGGCGGAAAAGGCTGCAAACGTAAGTTAGAAACCGGAACCGAAAGGTTGGAATTTTTCTGATTTTTTTTCTCTGATTTATGACAATCATCAACAATAGGAAAGGAAATCCAAAATGATTCGTTTGCTGCGATTGGGCAATGGATTATTGGAAAAGGCTAGCTACAATCAACTGTTGAATGAACAACTATTTCCGTCTGTGAATAATTGCTCGCAGTAATTTCTTTTTAAAATGCTCTCTCCTTTTCCTTTTTTTACACCAAAAGACTTTATATTTTTTTTGTAAAGTTTCTCAAAGAACTTTTCCCTTATTTTTGACACCGATTGATCGTCTTTTTGTCGAGATTGCAAACAGACACAACCACACAGTATTTGTAAAATATTTTTATTATATTTTTGGTATGTCATTCTCGAAAGAATTTCTCAAAAAGAAACTTTTAATTTGATTCATTATAACTATTTTGAAAAATTTCCAAAACGATTGCAAATTCTTGCATGGCTTGTTCCAATTGTTGATCTTGATGTTTCAAATTGTCAAACAATTGTTTCAATTTGTCCGGTAATGTGGTGTCCGATCGTAGTGTTTGCTTTTCCAACCATTCCAATCGTTTTTGGAAATGTTGTTCAACCGATTCGTGATGTGAATCTAAATCCTTTAGGAGCTGATCGAATTTTGACTTAAGTTTAGCGGTTATTCTGTCCGGATATGATTCATTTTTATTGATCAGGTCGAATATGAATGTCACCAATTCTTGTGTGTTTTTAAACTCTTCGATGGATTTCATCGGTTTGCTAGCCGTGTATTGTTCATCATCATTTTCCAGATGATCTTGTTTTTGTTTTTTTAATTTGGCAAAAAATTCCTCAAAACCATTCTTGGAACAATCATTTTGGATGTCGATTAATTTTTCAAAATTAACCGAACTCATTCTTCTCGCGGTGCCCTGCTGCTGCGGTGATCGTTCTGAACCATTTTTTATCATGAACTTTTCGATCATATCATCCTCTTCAAACGATAATTCCTTATTCAAATTGAATTCTTCATCGCTTTCTTCGTTATAGACAAGTTTTTCAACGAAATTTTCATACATTCGAAACAAATGATCCATCCTCTGCTCGTGGACGAACGAAGCTAAAAATAATTTTGAAATTAGGAATGAAATTTTTAAGTTTGACAACATGGTTTTTATACTCTTACCAGAGCTTGATGTTGAAACGTCCGTCATGGTTCAAAGATATGATTGTGACCAAAGTTCAAAATAATACGACGATAAAAATAAACGTGATAAAAAAGGCGCCAAAACATTGACAGTTGGGCGAAATATGTGTGAGAGCAAAATAACGCAACAAAAAGAGCTGCCAAGATTAAGCGTCAGCGCCATCTAGTGTCGCTCATTATTAATCAAACCAAAAAATAATTCACTGAAACTTTATTATTTGAAAAATATCACACAAATTTGAATAAAAATAATGAGAGTTTTTTATTCAGAATTTTCAGAATTTATCATTTCCAATTTTTTAATGTTGGAAATTTCCTCATCAGTTCTGATGTAAGAATCGATTTCACTATCGGACAATTCTTCAGAATAATCAATGGTAGTGCTGCTGCTGGTGGCATGTTGTTCTTCGTCTTCAACAATATTGGCTTCATTTTTCTTATCACACGATTTCATTCTTTTGGCACCATCCATTGAATTTTTACAATGATTGAACAGAATCAATTGCTTCATGGAGAAAATATTCACCAATTTCAATGTAATTGTATCTTTTGTCAATTCTAGATGCGATAACAATGGTGAACATTTGGCAAAATCCAAAAGGCATTCGTAAATGAAATCAACTTTGTTACGAACACTAACCAAGCTACGTACATTTTCTTTGATACGGAATTTATCACAAAATTCGTTCACGGTTGTTCTGGCTCGATTCGGATGGATCGCTTTCCAAGCATAGAACAATGATGCATAGATCACATTGATTGGATTGTATCCTTGTATCAGCAATGCTTGTCTCAACATCCAAATCAATTCATGACAATATTCTCCTATTAACATTTTTTCTTTTGGATCAAAATCATGTTTGAATAGATAGAACGGTACCAGTGTTTCGGGCGTTCTAACATTATTCTCCAATATTTCTGGATGAGTCCGCTGCAACCGTAACAGAACCGCTCCAACATGATCGAACATAAAATCCGAATTGTTGGCCAATTCTGTTAATGTAATTGGATTATCTTCTTTGTTCGATATCATATATAGGCAGCCAAGCGCCAAGCATTGTTTAACATTGCTATTGCAAAATTTGAATTCTTCATCGGCGGTAACCTTTTTGTACAGGTCGATGCTTTTCTCCATGATGGATTTTGAAATGTTCAGCTGTTTGCACAAGCCAAGAACCAGCTCGATACCACACGAGACCGTTTCGGTGATTTTTTTCGGTTGTTGTCCACCATGTTGTTTCAAATTCCAACAATGTTTAGCGAGCTGTTCGTGTACCACGGTTGCTTTGTTTTGGTCGCAAGCGATTGTAACATTTTTACCGGCATTCGTTCCATCGTAATTTTTGTCCGATTGAGCGGTGAACAATTCCGGACATTCACTAATAACATTACCACAATTTGAGCAAACATAATTGAAATCTTCGAAGATGATCGCTTCGGAATCACACTCAGGACAGGCAGCTGTTTGAGACATTTTGGCGAATCACCAGACGAGGCGCTGTGTGTTTCAATGTCTCGACTCGCACTATTTCTACTTTTCTGCCCATTTTGGGTAGAAATAGGATTTTTTCAAATTTTTTTCTTTGGCGGTACACCGCCAGCTCTTTCGGGTTAACCCATTGGCCTGGCCTGTGTGTGGTGTACGTGAGCCATTTTGGTTCCAATTCCGTTTTTCTTATTTTTCAATTATCATTTTCGGAGATGGGCGGATGTGTGATGCCTCCTGAAACGGAATAGCCACATCGATTCTATAGCCGAAAACCAAACATTAACCCACGCGCAAATAATCAAATCTTCCGAGCAATATAACAATTGAATATATATCGCATATCCGACTTGTAATTACGGCACGAAACGAAAAAAAAAACGGAAACAACCAGCCAACCAGATGTACGTGTTTGCTTGCACCATCAAAACCATACGCATGTCAATTTTGTTATTGTTGTTGTTGTTCTCGGATTCGAAAATAAAAACGAGAAGAATCCAGCAACCTTCTAGCTAGCTCTGGTGTATATTTCACATATTCCCCCCACCAGAAGAAGACAGAGAATAGGTAAAATCTTTGTGACATGATTGGTTGGTGGTTGTATCTCGTTGGTTGTTTCTGGTCGCTCTCGCTATATAAAACCACACCACACTCGCACATTTAGGCAAATGATTTGATGTCGGTAACGATGCCAACCCGGAGCCGAGACTGCTTTTGTGTGTGTCGCATTTAACCGTTTTTTTGGCCGTTGTTTCTGTGTCAAGTTCTCGTCCCGTCTCGTGTCTCTCTCTCTCTGCTTCTTGTGCCTTCTTCACCGAAGGTTTGCTTGCGTGTTCCAAAAAAAAAATTTCGGAATCACCATCATCATGATCCGAACACGATCATGATTCTATAGCGCGCTCGCCGGACTTCGACGCCCGACGGACGGATTCTTCATCATCACACGCCGAACAATCCGAACAACAACAACCAGAAAAACATTGCTATTATTGCTTGCCCGAAAAAATCCAATCTATATTGCTTGCATGGAAAGCAATGTTAGTTGTTTGGTTTTATGACGATCGCATTGAATCCACGAAACGATAGAATCCACGATGGCTCCCCCCTGGGATCCATGGCGCCCTGGCTGTGAGTGAATCGGAAGATCTTTTTTGTGAGTTGAGTTTTCACTGGTCCATGGCGCCTGGAACGTCTTGCGTACATTACTATTAAGATATAGAGTAGTGAACGACGACCAAGATTCTGGTTTTGGTGGTAGTGAGCATGTGTGTCCACCGCGACGTTTGGACCATCCGGCGCCCAGAGTATATAGTTTTATCGTTTCGTTTCCCCAAGTATCTCGGGTATATGTGTGTGTGTGTACGCCCGAAAACATTTTAACCTAGATTACCCATTGATAGAGTGAAAGTGGGAGCGAGAAAGTGTGTAATAGTGTGTGGTGGTGTATGTTTGTGTCCTATCTGGCCAACCTTTCTTCTTCTTCTTCTTCTTCTCGCTCTCGTCTTGTTTCGAGTGGAACAACAAAAAAAACACCCCACGAACCTCGTCATCAACATCAACATCAACATCATCATCATCGTTTTCGTCGTCGTCGTCAACAAAAACCGATCACAGATCATCATCATCTCAATTTGGATGATCGTGTTCCGAAATTTGATTCTCATCCGATTTGTGTCCAAAACTATTGATATTGGTCAATATTTTAGGCTACGTTTTAGCCTGTTTCTGGATCAACCATATCGAAGTTCCAAGTTTGTCCATCTGATCGATAAGAGAATATCATCCTCTTGAATCTAGTAATCTAGTTTTCGTAGTGATAGTTTTCTCGGAATGTTGGCGAAGATTTCCGGTCACCAGAATCTTGTTTGATATTCTATGTGAGTACGTGTGTCAAACCAAAAAAATTATCAACCTCAAACAAGCAAAATGCCTCCATATCAATTGCTGAATCCTCATTTTTCCAACGAGCTGCTATTCAAGCGACTCTTGTCACGCCAAATACGTTCATCGGCGTCGGCCATCCGGCCATTATCATCCACCACCACCGATCATGATCATCATCCTCATGATGGAGAATTGGAATTTGTGCCTGGTATCGAAATCCGACAACCAATGGAGTTGGCCCGTAAATTGGCCACCGAACCACCACTACCAAACGGTACGATGGAAGACGCCAGTTATTACCGTGGCCAAGATGATATGGGCAATGATATGGTGACCACTGTTCGTAGTGTTATCAATTCTACCATTAAGAACCTGGCCAAAGGGGCCACCAAAGGACAGATTAAACAAGAATCTAGTAATTTTTTTGAAGATGTGGAAAAACCAGTGGAGAATATGATGAAAACCGTTTCGAAAAAGACCAGCATCCCGTTTTGGGCCGTATTCCTAATATTCATCGTAATAGTGGGAATATTCGCCTTGGCATTCTTTTGCTGTCTACAACGATGGTGGCGAAAGTTCCGCGGGAAAGAGGCTAAAGGTGGTTTTATGGGCGGAAAAGTTGACCTGAAATCCGTTCAATTGTTGGGCCAAACATACAAGGAGAAAGTCCAGCCGGATATGGAAGAATTAACTAAAGATATGGAACAAAATGAGGCTGGGAAAGAGGAGGCTAAAGAGGAACAAAAACTGGGCAGGCTACAATTCAAAATTGATTATGATTTTAACCAATCCAATGTAAGTGTGGGCGGTCTGATGGGCGGAGCCTTAGATTGATTTTGATTGAAATTTATTACAATTGATGATTCAATTCAAATAGTTGGCGGTCACCGTACTTCAAGCAGAAGAGCTGCCCGGCTTGGACATGTCTGGAACTAGTGATCCATATGTTAAGGTTGGCAATGATTTTTGTTTTGATTGGTTGGATCTAAGCCACACCCTGTATTTTATTAAACCACGCCCACCCATCACTCCCAATAGGTCTATCTATTACCGGACAAGAAGAAAAAATTCGAGACCAAAGTACATCGGAAAACATTGAATCCGGTTTTTAATGAAACATTCAATTTTAAAGTTCCATACGCCGAGATCACCACCAAAACATTGGTGTTTGCTGTTTATGATTTTGACAGGTTTGTACCGGAACTTCGATTCGATCCCCGATTTTCGAATACTAATTTCCGATCAATCCGATCGATTCCATTCTCTAGATTTTCGAAACATGATCAAATTGGCGAAGTCAAAATACCATTGAATCAGATCGATTTGGCGCAAACCATCGAAGAATGGCGTGATTTGACCAGCGTTGAAGAAGCCCAAGGACAGGTCAGTGTTTGTTATTTTCTGTTTTGTCGGGTCGTGTTTTCTGGGAACCATTCGCCCCGCCCCTCGCCATTCATTCCACTCCCCTATTCACTTGAATATCCCCGCCCACCAACAAATTGCACCCAGCCACCACGTAACAAGCTTGGCTCAGCTAGTCTTGGCACAGCTCGTTGACAGATTGTAGATCGTTTTCGTTTTCGTTTCCGTTTTCAATTTAATGGTATTATATCTCATCTTTTGTATTATGCAACTTTTGTATCCGAAACAACAATATTACGCAATTCAAATATGGAATTCGAAATTCGGGACACCATAACACACCATGTAAGTATTTATCGTGTATAAATATTGTTTTCCCCTGAAGCGTGCCTTCCTTCCTGTCTACCTGAGTGTGAATTGTTGACGCCTACATTGACGCCCACTACCATCCGCATCACCGCATCATCAAGCCGGATCATCATCATAATAATTTTTGGTTTCCGGCTGTCGTTTTATATTTATTGTCATTATTATTGTTATTATTTAAAGAGAGCAATAGTTTTTTGGCAGACCAAATATGCAAAATGCACCGCTAATAGAATCGCAAAAGCAAAAGCAAAAGCAAGCTAGCTAGCAATTCAAGCCACACTCTAGTTATCATTGACATATATCAAGTTGTGTGTTCCCAATCATTATCAATCATAATTATTATTGAAGGATACACCCACACACCCACCGAGTGTGTCTGGAGTTTCGGCTTGACGCCGACCAAAACAATATAGGATTCCATTAGGATCCAGCGATTAATAAGGAAATATAACGATTGATCCATAGATCATGATGATGATGATGATGATCAGATGGCGCCGGTCACTTGGGATGGGAATGGGATTCTTGATCCCAAGATCCTAGGGATAGTTAGGGATAGTCGTGGAGTTTCGGAATCGGAGCGAGAGGAAGAGAGAGATGGACATTTGGCGCCAGGATCCAAGACATTTTGGGATAATTTGTGTTCTGAATTCTAAAATCGTTTGATTTTTTTGATTTTTGTTTGTCGCGGGCAGATCAAAAACAAGCTGGGCGATATTTGTTTCTCATTGCGTTATGTACCCACCGCTGGCAAGCTTACGGTGGTAATATTGGAAGCGAAAAATTTGAAAAAAATGGATGTTGGCGGTCTCAGCGATCCGTACGTCAAAATCGCCTTGATGCAGAATGGTTTGTTGTCCTTGTTGTTGTTCGCTGAGATTTTTGATTGGGGATAATTTTACGTTTTGCGTTTCGTTTCGTTTCGAAAACAATTCAACATCGTAGGAAAACGTTTGAAAAAGAAGAAAACATCAATCAAAAAGTGTACACTGAATCCGTATTACAATGAATCATTTACGTTCGAGATTCCATTTGAACAAATACAAAAAGTACAGCTGGTTGTTACCGTGGTTGATTATGATCGAATAGGCACCTCTGAACCAATCGGAAAGGTTTGTGATTGCCACCAGGACACCATCAATCGATCAAAACTAAATTCCTATCCTTGCTTGTCTCACGCAGGTTGTGCTTGGCTGCAATGCATCTGGTACCGAACTACGACATTGGATGGACATGTTAGCATCACCACGGCGGCCAATCGCTCAGTGGCATTCACTCAAAGATCCGGATGATGGTGGTGGAAAAGATAATTGAACAGAAATTGGCGCTTGAAAAGGGTTAAAAAAATCATCATCATCATCATCATCAACTGTGAATCGTTTCGTGTTTCGTTTTTGGGCATGGCAAAAACATGGCCCCGCCCACATCCCACCCACCATTTGGAATCCACCCACATTTTTCAAAAATTAACCCCTTTTAAATTATTCCAAAACTACAAAAAAAAAAATTTCAACCGGAAACATTGTTTATGTTCGACCCCACGAAGCAATTTAAAAATAACGCGAAAATTTCTTAGTCACCCAATCAATACATAATAGGATTGGCCCCTCCTCCTCATTTCTTTTCTCTCTCTCTCTCTCTACATTCATCTCTATTCATTGTCTCATGTGTACGTGTGTGTTGCCCAAGCCCATCCCACTTTCTCACACATACTCCTCTGAATGAATGAACAACAACAACAACAACAACTGAACCTATAAAGTCAAGCGAGAGTGACAGTGTGTTAAGCCTTCGTTCGTTCTCTTTCATTTTGTTCTGATTTTAACCCTCCTCTCTCTTCTCTTCTCTTCTCGCTGTATGTGCGTTTGTCTGTTCGACAATGGCTCCGCCCCTTTTCCCTCTCAAACCACACACACGATTGGTTCAATATCATCGTATCACTGGGCTTGTTTTATTTCGTTCGTTCGTTCGTACGTAAGTTCGTTCATTCGCTTTTTTTTGTGGTTTTCTCTCGCTGCTGGGCGGTGTTTATGATGAGTATGATTGTGATTGTTAACACACACCTACACCTACACAAAGCTATATAGGTCCTGTTATAATAGGTTATTTTTATAGGTTTTTTCTCTCTATAGTACAGACTGATATCTAGAAAGTTTATGCAAATACAAATACAAAACAAATTTGTAAAAAAACAAAAACAAATCATCCTATATTCCAAATGACACACCCACACCACACCTCTTTATTTATGATTGAGTTGACGCCCCAAACGCCCCAAAAAAATTTCTGGGCAAATATCTTGTTTAACCCCTCTCGATAGCTAGTGTGACACTTGTTAATCACTTGTCTTTTTATCATTATCATTATATTCTTTTTCTTCTTCTTCTCTTAATTTTGCTGATCTTCTTCTCTCGTGAACCTCGTGAATCTCTTGAGAGTGCCATAAACTTTAAAATTAACCCATTTGCACCCATATCCATATTGAAATTGATCAATCAAACAAAAAAAATCTGTTTTTTTTCTTCGTTTGCCCGAGCATAGAATCGAAGCATCAGCAGCAGCAGCATCAGCATCAGAAAAAAATTAATAATGTTGTTCATGTCTGTTACATCACATCATTTTTTTGTGTTTGATTACATAATGATTTCATAATAATTACATAATCGAAAACATCCGTATCATTTTTTTTGTTTCATTTTTCGTTTGTCGTTTGTTTGTCTGTTTGGTTCGTTCGCCGCGGGTCCTCTGTTGCTTTGCTAAAATTATTTTTTATATTTTAATTTTAAAATTTATTCAAATATTAATAATAATAATTATAACCAATTCAAATCCGTTGACGGCTATTTCTACCTTCTAGAAGAACAAAAGAGCTGCGAACGGAATTCCGGCCATGATGCGTTCAAAACCCGTTGAATTCCGGTGTAAATTTCAGCCTAAAAATTATTCATTCACATTGCACATTGCACATTGCACAATTACAATTACCTTACCATTCTTGTTTGAAAAATGGATTTTCACCAGCGGATGCAATCAACATTGTTGTGTCCTGTGCAACTTGAATGCGCGCTTAGTCACAATAGGTACGAACAACAACAGGTAGACACACACACCAACAAAAATGTCTGAAAAATTTCCAAAAACAACTTAATTATCCTTCGTACCAATTTGCGTACGTTGTCCATTTACTACCTGTTTGGCTTGACCAATCAACAAAGCGATAATCCTTCTACTAGCGATATACTTGCATTATCAACAACAACTTTTGGACATTTTCTTCTGTCATTAAGATCTATTTTGGATTTGGGGATTATTTTTCATTTCATTTTTTCTCACACTCACACACTCCAGGTACAGTGTCACAGATTGGCGCCCACCACCACCAACACGGCGTCATGGACCTCTTCGTATCTTAATTTTTATAATTATTATTGTAGTTGTCATTGCCCTATTCGCATGGATTTCCCCTCTCCATTATTGTCCATTGCTGGATATGGGGCGCCCAACTTCCGTGTGATCCGTAGCGAAATTGTCAAACAAACTGCAATTATTTTGGTTTTCAATTTCTGTCAACAACAACAACAACAAAAATAATAATAATTCTGTTCGGGCGCCACCATAATGATGATGATGATCCTGGGTGGTTGGGGAGTTCCAGCCCCAGTTCCAAAGGGTTAATTATGGCCTGCGTTGTCACCCGACCGACCGACCGATTCTTTCGGTACTTCTTGCGTACACTTGTACGCTGGTTGGTTGGTTGGCCAATATTGTTGTTGTTGATTAATTAATCCTTTCCCTGTCCCTGTCAGCTCGAACGAAACAAAACAAAACCAAAAAAACAGGCTACATTATGATCATAATTATGGTGTTTCAGCTTGAATTTCAAGCTTCGAAGATCTTTCTGTTTTTGTCGGTTGTACAACAAGAAAATGGTCCCAAAATGGTCACGAGATAGTTTTAGACTAGTTAATAGCTTGTCAATCGTTCAGATTGACAATAATAATAATTACACCGGTTTCGCGCCAAAATGGGCGGGTCGCTTTAGTCGCCGATAGTAGCTTGAATAACGAACGGAGCTTTTTAAACATGTGGGCGTGTTTGTAGGTGTGGTTGGTGGGTGGGACTGGGTGTGGCTGGTCGATTTGATTCCTGAATAACAATCATAATAATAATTACTTCATTCCGATCGTTGTTGTCATCATCCACCATCACCATTGTTGTTGTTGTATGGTCCGGAAAGCTGAATGAACAAGTCTCTCGTGGTGGTATCCTCGTGATTGTATCCAACCAGACCACTAGCTTCGACCGATCGACCAACAACAACAAACAATTTGGATCCACCGTGGTCGTTGTTGTTGGTTGGTCGTTCTTTGTATTATCGTCCACCACCAAACCTTGGTTGCAACTTGCAACCAACGCCACAATAGAAGCGCTTAACAAAGCAATCTCTTCGTCGTCGTCTTCGACTTCGACTTCGGCTTCAACTTCGGCTTCTTGTTGTTCTTCTTCGAATTGGACATCGAAAAGAGAGCGAAGAGAAGATTGAAGTTGTAAAAAGAGCGAGCGTGAGAGCGAGAGAGAGAGAGAGTGGCCAATCAGAAGGGACTTGTTTGGCTGAACAACAACACCACCACATAGTGCAACGACGGCGAGTATGGTGAAGACGGGACCTTCATTCATTCCATTGGATTCGATCATTCAATATTTACTTGAACACAGCCAAGCAGTTCATACCGCGACAAGAGACACACAGAGCTACAAGCCAACAACAAAGAATAATAACCAACAACAACAACAGCAAATCCGTGTATTGTTGCTTGATCATCATCATCATGGTAGTGTTCTGATTAACCTGATTGATATCCGTGTGTGTGTCCCGTGTATGTATATCGGTGTGTGTGTCCGCCACCGAAAATCCTCGCGATCCTCATCATTAACATTATCATCATTGGAATCCAGGACACATGTTTGGTGTGATTGTAGTCAAGCGAAAAGATTTGATTGGAACCATTTGTGTGGCCACCACCATCATCATCAGTGTCGTATCAAGGGAAAACGCCTCTCAACAATGATTGGCTGGTTTAGCGTAGCGTCTTTGTATTATTAAACGATCATCGATCATTGATCCATTCATCCACGGATCCTTCCGACGATATTCCAAATCGCTGTGCGACACGAGAAAGATCTCAAGAGCGTGTGGTTGTTGTTGTTACAATTAAAACAAGATCAACAGCAATCCGACTGCAATCGTATATCAACTAACTAGCTAACCTCGCAAACAAACACCACCGCTATATCTAGCGTTTTGCTGGCTTGAATCCATCATAAATTATCGTTTTGTGGTGTGGCGACGACGACGACCACGAGGACAATAATAATAGTGAATGCCGTTATTATTATTATATTCTAATAAGAGCTCGCAAAATCCTAAAGCAACAAAAAAATAGAATAATAATAATCAACCTTTTGTTCTAGAGCGCTCGACGACGACGTTGTGTGTGTCTTGTTGTTATTGTCTTCAAGGTTGTATCCATCGTCGTCGTCGTTTGTTGGCTGCCATTTACACGATACACACAGACAATTCTCTTGGTTGTTATTTGCCGTTGTCGTTGTTGGTGGTTGTCGCTGGTTGATTACGAAGATATCGCTCGTTCCCCTGAACTACCACCACCACCATCAACTACCATCAACCATCATCATCATCATCTCGTTTTACCATCGTTCTCCACGCTGCGACGACGACAACAACCAAAACGAAGACGAAGACGAAGTTGAAGACATTGCTGCAAAAATACCACGATGTTCGTCGATGTTTGATTGTTGTTTTGGTTATTATCGTTGTTTGGCCGTTGGCCATTGCATCCCATTTTTATTTTTGGTCACTCGCGGATCATTAGTTTTCTGTTCAGTTTGTTTGTTTGTTTTTGGTGATGATTGATCCGCATTCCAAATTAGGTACCAGCAACCATCATCATCATCTTCATCCTCGACATCCTCGACATCTTCGACAACAACTCTTTGACTCTCTCTCTCTCTCTCTCTTGGCTGCTGGTGGTGTTAACCTGAATGATATTTTCGTCTTCCTCTTCAGTGATATCTCTGGTGAGAGAGATCAAAGATCGATCTACAACGACCAAGAAGACGACAACAACGACAATCGTGTCGATGTTTGACGACATACTTGTTTTTTTTACAACATTTCTGCCCTAACGGTAATCAACCAACCAATCACATTACCGGGTGTGAGAGCGAGAGAGCGAGCAAGAGAGGATAAATAGATCCTCGGATAGTCTGGGAACCAAAATATCACCATGGTGGTACACTAATGTGTTAATGATTAGTTAAGGAAAATATCATCATAATTTAAAGCCAGAAAGAGAGAGAAATATCATCGCTTAACCCGCACACACCCGAACACAAAATCCTCGCCTCCCATAATCGCGCAGGATCGTGGTGATTTTGTTGGTCACCAAATTTTGTTCGATTTTGATCGTGGAATTCGAAAATTCCATTTCAATTCAACTTCCACCAATCGAATTCTTCCGACTGGTAAACATTTACGTGATTTTCGGTCATTGTGCTGCTGCTCAACTCTCTCTCTCTCTCTCTCTCTCTCTCTCTCTCTCTCTCTCTCTCTCTTCAAATCCGTTAAAGCCAATTTTTCAGTGCGAGAAAAAACAATAGAAAACAACAACAAAACAACGAAAAACAATGGACAACTTTCGTAAAGTATACGATCAAACATTGGATTCGGCCAGATCCCTATATGAACGATGCCGTGCTTATGCCATCAGGTATGTTGTTCAATATTTGTATTTGCTTGGTTTTTCCTGCCTGTCGCAATCTCTAAATGTTTGCTTGTTTCCGGTTGTTTGGTGGTTCCACCAGAACGTTCACAAAGGACGAAAATCCGATGAAATCATCATCAACGGTACATCCGGTCAATGCGGCCAATTCATCAACATTACCATCGATGCACCAACCACAACACCAACAACATCCACCACCAGTACATAAAGTCATAATGGTCGGTTCGGGTGGTGTAGGCAAATCAGCATTAACATTACAGTTTATGTATGATGAGGTAAGTCGACTGAAACAATCCAATCCAATCAACTAACTAACTAAACTGGATTTAATTGCCATTTGACGATGTTGTCGATGTTGTCGATGGTGTTTTTAATTGGATTGAATGGTCTGTTGAACATCACCACCACAACATGGCTGACGATCTGAGCCAGCCAGCCAGCCAGCCAGTGTGTTTTGATCGCGCTTTTCCCAAAAATAATCCTTCAAGTGATTAACCATGGTGATTGATTGATTGATCGGATCGGATCGATCCATCAAAATGGCTAGACACAGTGTGTGAGTGCGTGTGTTTACAATGTATCCAATGTTGTTGTTGTTGTTTGATTGGCTGGAATGTGTGCGATCAATTTTGTTTTTCGTTTTTTAATTATTCAATCGACGGGGCCACAAAATCCTTTCATTCCATTTATCAATATCATTTATAAGTGTGATGATCATCATCGTCGTTTGATCGTCTTTCGTGCGTTTCGAAACACTGTTTTCTTTTGTGGCAATCAAAAATGATCCCGAACAACAACCACAACAACAGCATCGAGCCACACAAGACCTGTGTGTTATATTGAAGACACACAGCGAGAGCGAGATGAGATGGATTTCCATTTCTATTCAATCGAAAAAAATACGAAGACGACGAACAAGAAGAAAAAGAAGAAGAAGTGTATTGATAGAGATGATTTTGGCCATGGTTGAGCAAGATAAACGACGACGACGATATTATTTCCAAAGAAGTCTTCACATGATAATAATGAAAAAAAGCGAAAATAAAATCAAAATCTAGTTCTAGATCGTGATCTTTTTCCAAAGATGAATACCATCAAAGATGACTCCAAGATTCAGAAATGTCTCGTCGTAAAGTCTCTCGATCCAATAACAATCCTTGCCATCCAACAGCATATTGGGATATTGGGATTAATGAAAACGAGATTAATGATGATGATGATGATGGTGGTCGTCGATTCTCGGATTGATCATGGATCATCATCATGATTGATTTGGATTATCCATTTTCTCCGCCACCGCGACACTCGGAACTTGGACATTGATCCACCACCACCATAATCATCATCATGTTTGTATGGCCACGGAGACGATCATGATGATCATCGCAGAGACGATCATCAATGATCTTCAAGGTTGCCCCATATTTCAAATAGTGTTTTCCCCCTCCACACATATATTCATATAGACCATCGATTTGCATGTGTGTGTGTGTGTGTGGCCATAATTACCTCATTGTGATGATGTGAATGGTTGATAGGTGGTGGTGAGAGCTTCCAAAATTTTCATCGGTTATATAATAATCATTACGTTTAAGTTTAATTTATGTAATAGTGAGTGGGAAAATTATGTAATGTAATCGACCAACAACGACGACGATTTTGTTGTTAATGTTGTTGATCGTTGTTGCCGCGATTGGTTTCGGCTGGCCATCATTTAACCTCTTCAAGATAACAACGAAGACAACGACAACATTACCACGAACCACAACCATGGTGACCATGTGTGCAGATAACCAGATGATTGGCTATTATGTCCCATCAAGACGATCATGATCATAGAACATCGAAACAAAGAACTTAACTACCTTAAAACTAACCAAAACTAAAATATTGTCCTTCATCACGCTCATGCTGCCCATCAAATCATCAAACAATCATCATCATCAAGTGCGTGTGTCCACTGGTGGTGGTGGTGATGGTTGTCCCGAATGCGGATATCAATGCAAATTAGGAAATGAAACGAAAGGTGCTCAAGAGGATTGTTTGTGTGAGAGAGTGTCCACTTTTTTTCGACAATTTTCTACGAGATTTAATTTTTGCGAGGATTACGAGGATCTCGAGGATAGCTATTTCCAACAATGTTAGATAATAACCCTAAACAAAGTCTTTGTGATGAATATAATTTCGTCTTGAGCGTGTGGTGTGTGGAAACTGGACACTCCAAACCACTGGAAACCGGTTCCAGAAGGAGCCATCATAACTGTATTATCACCATCATCTGCATCATCATTATGTTTTGGGTTGGCGAAGACGAAGAAGACGACGAAGATCAAGCACCACCACTTATTCTTCTTCTTCTGGTGGCCAAACCTTATGGATATTATTCGAGAACAAAATGATGATGAGGCGGATGATGATGGAGAAGAGGTGGTGGTGGAGGAGGAGGATGCAACAAGTGAAGAACCAAGATGCCAAGATACCGTTAGGATGGATACCATTGAAGATGGATACCACCGAGATGGATGGATACCAAGATGGATACCATTGTTGTTGGTGGTGATCCTCAACAACACACTACTTCTTGAAGAGCTGAATACATTCCACCAACAAGTAACTAGTATCTGCATGCATGGAATCTATTTTTATAAAACGTTGGAGAAGCCACGAGAAGCCAACGCTGGAGAAAAACGAGAACAATCCGAACAATGTCGGTGTGTGTGTGGATCAACCTGTAGCAAAAAAAAATGATTATTAATGTTAATTAACCTGTGGCATCCATCCACAGGTATGCCAGGTAGAGAGAGAGTGTGTGTGTGTTGGCCAAAATGTTTAATTCATGCTTTTCATGCCTATCATCATCATCATCATCATAAGGTTTCCGTCCGTCCGTGTGTTAGTTTGATTTAGTATGTTTGTTCCAGCTTTTTCCATCACCATTCTACCCGAGAGGAGGTGGGTGCGCAAAGGGTTCGCCCTCTTTCTCTCTCTCTCTCTCTCTCTCTCTCTCTCTCTCTAAATCCAAATCTCTCTCTAAATCCATTTATATTTCCAGAGTTATATATCCACCGAATTGGATTAATGGTTCGGATTATGATGATGATGATGATGATGAAAATAACGGCAATAATTCGTATAATTATGTTC